>WHVA01000775.1:0-37679 GCA_015179125.1 Gautieria morchelliformis
TAAAGGACGGTGTCATCCGACAGTGCACAAAGGTTGCATGCACATAGCACCGTTAAACATTCACACATGGCAGGTAAAGGACAACAAACAGAGAAGACTATAAAAAATACTGATGTGAAGAAAGGCATGGGGAGAGCTCCTACTCTCCAAATGGACGATGGGAAGGAGTGGGATGACAAGAAAAAGCATGGCAGGCAATCCTGACTGGAAAACTTGTCGACCTGCCGGCTTCTTGTCAAAGAAGTTCAGCGTTGCTCAGCAACACTACCGGACTCACGAGCACGAGATGATCGCGGTGCTCGAGGCTCTCATGAAATGGGAGTACAAACTGCTGGGGCGAAGGTTCACCCTCGTCACAGACCACAAGGGGCTCGAGTACTTCGAGACCCAAAAGAGCCTATCTGACCGACAGGTCAGATGGTGGGAGTTTCTATCCCGGTTCAATTTCAACACCGTTCATGTAGACGGTGTAGAGAACAAGGTAGCAGACTGTCTGTCGCGCTACTACGAGAGCGACACGAGTGATGACAATCACCCGGACCACGTCTTCGTAAACGTGGATGCGCATTTAGACCCGGACGGTGAGTTATTGCCCACCGACCGGTATGTCGAGCTGCGAACAGCGGCGACAAGACGCTCTAAATGCCTCGCTGAGAAGACAGAGGCGAGAGTAACGGAAGCCGCCGCATTAAACGAGGGCTCACCAGAGCCCGCGAACGTCGCCGCGTCCCGCGACGATGACGATGACGTCAGAGCCATCACCGCAGGAAATGACGGTGCACCCCTGCGCCAGATCGTCGAGCAAGGCATAGACCTGTCTAAGGTCCTACGAGACGCGTACCACAGGGACACCATGTTCACAAAGATCATGGCGCACCCGGACGCGCACCCGAGATTCGGGATCCGGGACGGGCTGATCTGGACTAAGAATCAGCTCAAGAGAGACGTCATTGCCGTCCCCCGCTCTGTTATTCAAGGGGGAAGGAAGCTGATCGAAATTATCATCGATCGGGCACATCAGATAGTCGGCCACTATGGCCATCTGAAGACTTCCAACTACGTTCGAAGAGCATATTGGTGGCCGGGAATGAACCCGGACATAGAAGCGTTCTGCACATCGTGCGCGAGGTGTCAGATGACGAAAACCGGGCCACAACGGCCCAAAGGCCTACTACACAGCCTGCATCGACTTCATGGGGCCCCTGCCCAAATCCAACGACTGTGACTACCTGATGGTAGTCATCGACCGACTAACGTCGCTCGTACACCTCGTACCAACCACGACGAGCGTGTCAGCCAAGGGAGTAGCCTGGCTGTTTCTGAAGGAGGTCATCCGACTACATGGAGTTCCCGACAAACACGGCATACGTTTTACCCCGCGTGAGACACGGAGATATGCCCCCCCACCCCTAAAAGGGAAGGCCACCACGGAAGAAGCTGGTAGGAAAGGGCATCCAATAAAATGAACACAAATTCATCCGCATAACCTTGTTCACGGCCATTCGCGTTTGTGCAGACCCTCCCTCTCCTTCGGAGAGAGTCGGGGACCGCGTCAGCGCTCCATGTCCCGGAGCGACTAAGCTACCCGCGGCCCCTTCGGTGACAGTTGCCACAGAAGTTCGGACTATCGCATGCGGGCGCTAGGATGAGGTGGAGTCGGATCTGGATTACGATTTATACTCTAGACTGCAAACATATATTCCCTAATAAATACTACAAACTTATATACTCTAATATAAATAACCATTGCAACACCGTTGGGATACGACCAGAATGATTTATTCTACTCAGGCCGTACGAAACGTCATGCCCAACACGCCGCCGTCTATCTGCCTCTCAAGAGCAACCCTTAGGTCACTGTCTTCCTCCCTACCTTCACCATCAACCAGCCGTTGGCTTCCCACGATGCTCGGTCTTTGCCTCCGCTCCAGCCCGTCTGTATCTCTCGCCCCCCTCCCAAAAGCGCTATCGGACACAAAAGCGTTCCGCACGACAAGCTCGTGCACAAGCGTCGAGGTGTCCGAAAGCCTGATCTGCGCAAGGCTCACATCCGGCACAAGAACCGGCGCGAGCTCAGCGTTCGGGTCGGACCGCGAGTTTCCCTTTGCAGTTTCCACAACATCTGCGCCTGAAGATCCGCCTTCCTTGGGCAGGAAGAGGCATGATATTCCGAGGAGAACTATCACGAAGGCATAGACGAAGTGCAGGATTGAAAAGAGGTAGGCGGTTGCCAGGGGTATGGAGAGAGCGAGTTGCGACCTTGTGATGGTTGCGGGGACGTGATCGAGCTGTATCACGCCTACAGTCCATCCAAGATAGCGATTCGAGAGTGTCTGTGCCCAGGCGGTGCCAAACTGCTGCGTGCGATTTCCGTAAGTGTTGCCAGCTGACGAGAGATCCAGCTGGATTTGATCGTCAAGAAATCGTGATCCCCACTGATAAAAGAGTGTGTCGTCGGTCCCTAAAAACATACCGCTGCCTGACACAGCCACGGCTGCAGAGGCGTTTGCGAGGGTAAAGGACGAGTTGTCGAGCGCTATGCTGCCGTTACTGAGATTATACTGGGCGTCATAGACGGTTGTGTTGCAAACTGAGATGGAGCAGAGAATGAACGGCTTGTTTGGTATACTTACGCCATCTGTTCAAGAGACTGCTTTAACACCAATACCAGTATATCAAGAGACCCGTCACCCACATGTCCACCAGTTGATAAACGGGGTTGAGAAGGACTGGTTCTTATCGTTATACTGTATGTTACTATAGTCATTGAAGCAACCCCATTGAGCCGTTGTAAAAGGGTTTGTATTGGCGGCATTCGAAAGAGAGTATGGTGGGGTTTCTCCCGGCACAGTCAAATTACCTTTGTCAGTCAGAAACGACTGCACTCGCATCTGCCACGTCGTTACGTTGAAACCCACGTTAAAGACGAATTGATTCCATGGGCCAACATCGACGACTGTCGTGTTGGGACGACAGACACGGATTGCTCCAGAAGAGTCGACGGAGCACTCCGGGTGATATACCTGGCATTCCGTAGCAGCGACGTAGGTATGCGCAGCCAGCTTGACTCCAGTACTACTCTCCATAGATGCAGGTCCAATGTATGCGATGCTCTTTGACCGGGCAGGATCTTCTGCTCCATGTTCGTACACCCGAAACGATGCAGACTGGTTGAGACCCCCCAAGCTAGCTTCTTGCGTGCGGTTGATAACATCGCATCTGTTGATTACCGTGTCCAGGCAATCGGCACGAATAGAGGCATTTGCGGCAAATGTGGTTGTTGGTCCGTTGACAAAGAGGATTGTGGAAACGATCTGGTCGTGTAGTACGACGTCGACAATTTTGATTGCCCATGAAAAGGTGAGAATGATGGTGGCTCCGAGGACGGCCACCTTTAGCAGAGGAGTGATTCTTGTCCGAGTGCGGAGAGAAGCACGAGGTTGGAAGGGGACCTGTGGATCCTGCACAGACCTCCGATGAAAATAGGACAGAAAGCGAACGATGGAGATAGGTGAAACAAGCGAGACCAGCTCAAGGGTGAGGTGATACTGGAATGGAGTTGGAAGGTTGGCGGGACGCGAGTGTGAAGCCTTCAGCCACAAGTGCCCTAGTTGATATGCGAATAGGCACATGACGAGGGGGGAGATAACGCCGCTATAAAAAGCGTGGGTTATTGAAGCGACATCTCTCACGTTAGCAGGACTTACATGAGGGAGCTTGCGACTGTGGACACCAAGAGCGGAGAAAAGTGTGTAGTCACAACCGAACTGTTACCGCCGATACTGGCACCTTCGTTTATGGGCCTCGCATAGGTCCCATTCGGAAGAAATATACCGTCGGGTGCTCCAAATCCGATCGAAATGTAAAACAGTGCGCCCATCACCGCTGGCAAAAGGGCGCAAGAGGTAAGAAGCACTACGGATGCTGTAATAGTCTTCCTCTTGGGAAAAGAGAAAGGTGATTTTGCCTACATTCATGAAAGTGATCAGGCGCGGCACTCCACAGGAGGACTCGATGATTGGACTACCTTGAGCTCTGTGGTCAAAGTAGGGAGCTCCTCAACCCCTCTTTGATCTGATGACTCGTCTGAGAGGTAGAGCGTAAGGACAGACTCCTTGGAGCCAACCGTCCTCTAATTGGCGCAGCCATTCAGCTAAAGAAACCACCAGAATGCAATGAAAGGACTGGAAGAACGCACGGGAAAGTGATAGGGAGCTTCATTGAAACTACTGCCATACTCTCTCAACGGGACTGTTTCGCTGTCCATGTCTGTTCAGTAGATGGGGTGCTGTTTTATCGGTCGTGTTATTTCCTAGACCCTTCCCAGAGACCGTCCGCTGCAACATGAATTGGTTGGAGGCGTTAAAAGATGGTATCTAAGACAAAAGAGACACAAATAGTCAGGATTCTTTTAGCTCTTACAGTACTGAATCATTGAAATTAACGGGAACGAGACACCACACATGAGGGTGATGGAATCAGATGTAGTAGTGATTGTTTCACCTGACACGGGTATGTTCAACAGTGACGGCATTATAACACTGATCTTGATGCCGGACTCACAGTACGTGCGGTTAGTTTGGTCGCAGAACCCCGGCTGTGTACCACTCGTAAGTTGTTTACTACAGGACGATTTCCTAGGCCCCGCGCACGGTGGAAACAAGCGCCAATACAAGCCAATATCACATGGTACCAAATCCACACGGCCAATGCGATCTAATCCGCCCCGGCTGCTAGTATACACGCACATGATGAAGATCTTACCTGAAAGGAGTGTGTAGTTCTTCCTTCGAACTCCGAGCAGACACCATATTAGAGATGATCGAGATCATGTGATGTCTCCCAGCGTCACTCGGCGGCAGCAACACCAGTGACCAGTCGATTGTTACGAGTCGGCTAGATAACAACTAGCGCTGATATCCGGAACGCCCTCGGTGATCCCTAAATCCTGGGCCCGGACTATTTGGAGCACTCAGGACCCCGAACTACCTGGGAAATGAATGTATGTGCCTGTGAGCTTGCAGCGGCCGTGTTATCCCCTGGTGCAGCCGGTCACACCAGCCTTTGTGAAGAAAGCGCGCAGTAATACACGGTTCACCAGGCCTTGTGCCGGCCGGCATCAACGGCCGCTGACTTTCGGCAGTCCACGCTGGCAATTACCCTTTGCAGCACTCGCGCCCTCTCGCACCCACCCTCGATCGGCACCGCACCGGCGCGTTGTCACACAACGCGTGGCACCGTGGTTCAACACGTCCCATCGGACGTCGCTCGCACCCAACGCGCCGTGCACTCGCATGTCCATCTGCGCCCCACCCTGTTTCATCCACACCCAGCACCCAATCATGGCCACTGGTGCTCCGTCCCGTGGCGTCTGATCGTAAAACTAACTTGGTGCGCGTGTCTTCCCCCCATTCCCGGCATGGTTTGTTGTAAGCTGAGTCTGCGCATCTCTTACTAATACTGACCAATTCACGACGATTGAAATCCCCGGCTCACCGACTGGCAATTCAGACGAACCAACCTTTGCCAAAGCCACTTCGTATTTATCATCCTACAGCACGTCTCAATGTCCGCCATTCCACCCTTGTCTCATTTTCACAAGTAAGTCTCGTGCTTTGAAACGTCTCCACTCAGACTTACGGTACCCCTTGTCCGAGTGTTTGGCTGCGTACTCGTCGTCCTACCATCTGCTTCATGCCTTTCGCTACCTCGAGTACAACCAAATTTTGCCCTTGTTCCCATCATTGTAGGTACACTGTCTATAGCTGGGCGGCGATGAGCTGCTGCCCGGAATGTGTTCTTTTTTCAGCTCCTACAGCAGTGTATACTAGCACTTGATACCAGTGACTGATATACTTATAATTTGAACTTCTAAGTAGTGATTAGACACTGATGAGCAGTGCCTAATTGTACTTTGAAAGTCATTTTGTTTACTGCACATCAGTGCGTGCCTTCCAACTTCGCCGCAGCTTCATCGAAGCCACTGCGGACCAGTATCCGAGCACTGGTCCGCAGTGGTTTCGACGTTATCAGTCTCTCTGGAACTGATGACAAGTGCCTTTCTTCCTGCAGTGGTCTGAGGTTTCCTGGGTGCCACCGCTGGATTCCCTGGCATGGATTGTTTCCCCCTGTGAGGCATGATGGGTAGAAACGTGGACATGTACCGATATCCGCTGTTTATTAGCGGCGGGTAGTACTCACTACTAGCTGGCCACGTGTTGCGGGCCTGCCCTGCGTCGGTGTTCCAGGCCGTAAGGTACAGGTCGGCCGTGGACAGCATCAGTCAGCACGGCCGAGTACCATCGCATGGTGGTGCATGCTGGTGGCCAGCACTGCGTACCGGCGATTACCACCGTTTAGCACCACGCGGCGCTAACCCCTGTGAACCGCGTATAACTCAAAGCGCGACACTAAAGGCCGCTTTCCGCGTGCCGTCTAACTCGTCCCTTGGCAGAAAAATCAAACGGACAGTGCCACTTTTGTCTTAAGGGCAACTAACTAATGCAGTGAATGAAGCCAGAAGATTGTCCTTGGCGTCGACACTTTCATATACTCATCACCACGCACGAAGCTGCGCAGCGCATCACCAAGCAGAAAGTGATGTGGTCGCCCACGTACTTGGCCATCAAATATTGCGTCCTTTATTTTCCACGTCGCTGTTGCGGTTCAGGATAGCCAGGCGTGGCGTGTCTTTGTGTGCAGGAGCAATATGTCTTACTCGAAGAGGCGCGATGCAAAAAGTGAACGAGAACGCATCAAAAAATAAACGTATAGTATAAGGGATGGAAGGGTGTTCGAAGACGTAATGTTAATCGAAGAAAGAACGACTAATCTGCGAAGCAATGAGAAGGGCGACGAAATATATTGTACCCTTCGGCTTGGAAGGTTCAATTTGCCGTGCACAAGACCACCAAACAAGCATGTTTCAGTCTGGAGTTTCGATAAGCGCCCCCCAGAATTTGGGAGATGTGAAGTGCGCAAGAGCGGGTATTAGATGTCTTGAAGGTTCAAGTGCGTGTTATGGTGAGCTTCTTTGGGGTGATCTTTCCGGTGGTGAGATCTCCTGAAAGAAATTACAACAATTATAAAACTTGGATTCGCATTAATGTTGTCATTTATGTAAAGGCTGGATCCCTTGGTCAGCTGCAACACCCACCCCTCTATCTTAGGTTCAATCTCTTCGTGATTCCATTTGTGAACCTCATTGAAATGTTTACATCCTGTAGAAATGGTGGAGCCCCTGGAAGACACCTGTTCGGAACTAACCTTTGCAACAGAACCGGATGAAGTTGAGGTATGTCCTTGATTACAGACGCGTTTATCACCTCACATCATTCGTCCCTGCAGATTCAGAAAGGATCCTACAGCTCTGCAAATGTCTTGCCTTGTTGCACACGTTGGCATGCCTGTTTCACTCGAGTATCTCACCGAATAATCTTCTAATCAATGCTAATGTATGACACCTGCATTATGTGATGTTTTGTACATCCGTCACGAGCTATTTTAGGGTGATTGGAAGATTTCTGAGGTCTAGGACTTACCATAGCCTTAACTACACCCCACGGATCACCAACTCACTGGGAGTTTCCAATGTATGATTCATGTCTAACACCTCATGTTCAGCATTCTTCCTTTGGAGTCCCATTGTTCCATTATGTCAGATATGCTTTCCAACCCCTTGTTCTTTTGCCATTGTTCTTTACTCTACCCTGCACCCCCTTGTAGTCCTTTGTTCCCAATTAGTTACTTACCCCATATGTCTATCTGACTTCCACTTCCTCTGGGATTTGCTTAGTACTATCCCATTACCTGTTGTCTCAGCTCTTTGTATAAAACCCCTTCATGTATGCTTGTTATTCTGCAATCAGATAATCACCTTCAAAACATGATTTCCTTCGCTCTATCTCCTGTTCTTAGCACAGTGAGTTTTGCAAGACCTCCGTCTCTCCACTTTCCACCTTCGGACCCAACTTCTGACCTCTGCCTCCTTTGATACTTTCCGACTTCCGACTTCCGATCCGAAATACTTAGGACGAGAGTTCATTGGGGGCACAACACATAAGTTGAAGCCGTTGTCCTTTCTAGTTCCGACTTGCGGAAATCTTGATACATAACAGATTTTCATAACAAAAAAAAAAAAACCATAAAAAAAAAACTTGATATTTTTCCAAAAATTTCGGCTATTTTTATCACAATATTCCAAAGATTTTTTATCCCAAAAACTCTGGAAAGAAAATTTCAAGTTTCTTGATCCATAAAAGTCTTAAAAAACTTTTGAGTTTTTCTGTGTTTCTTTAAAGTTTTTTGCCCCTTTTTTTTTTTACAATTTCATCACACTTTTTTGGGATTGAGAAAGCTTTAAAACACCCAAAATTTTATTAAAGTTTTTTTTTTACATAAAAACACTAAAAGCAATTGGAAAATCTTTACAGTTTTTTGAACAGTTTTTCAGGCCAAAAATCCTTACTATGCCTCCAGTGTGGATCATGCTGGCATCCACCAGCATGACCACCCACATGATTATTTCCGTCGAGCGGGACGGGCAGTGCTACGTCAGGTTGTGTACTCACGTAGTATTTTCCAGCTCACATAGTCTCACAAGTTCTCTTTTAGTACGAAGAGAAAGGTGTCTGCAGCCGACAACCTTGCACACAGTCAGGCGTTATGACGAAATCTTGCAGACCGCGTACAACACCATGGAGACATTGCAGAACGCGAAGGCATCGGACAAAACGAAACGTAGCAGCCTGTGTAAATTACCAGTACCCCATGCCCAACATGAACACCTGTGAGCACGCATGCCCACCCGTACGCATGCCCGCCCGTATGCATGCACGCCCGCCTGCACGCACGCATACCCCATGCCTGAGCCGCCCCCCTTGCCGCGCCCTATACCCCATGCCCTGCCCAGTCCCGCCCTAACCACTCATGCTTGCCTGCCCACCATTGCTTTCACCCACGGTCACTTTTGTAGATGGCGATGACAGGATCTATCAGACGTGTTACGGGGTGCAAGGATAAAAATGGACATAAAAAAAAAAAAAAAAACACCTATGAGCACAGGCCAAGGAGCTTACCAAATGAGGCTCTGGGCGTGTTCCCGTGTGTATTCTGAGTCTCGGGACCGTGTTCGAACACCAAGCACTCGCCGCGCTCCCAGCAGCGGACACAATAGTTCCAAAACGGCGTCACACCAAGAAGGGTGCTATGTCGACACCACCGCAGCCATCGGCGCGCACTGTGGACGAGTTCCTCACCTCGTGAGTTCACGTAGTGCGCACTCTGCAAACTACGATGCTGACTCACTTGCACAGTCCTCAGGTCCCAGGCATCACGGACCTCCACTGTCCCCTCCAGATCTGCAGCCCTTGCAGGACCGCCCTGCTGGCACCCAGGACCTCCCAATATCCCCTCCGTCTACATCTCTGCGGCCCTCGCAGGACCTCCCAGCTCGCACCCGGGACCTCAGGGGAATAAATAGGTGAAACATGCAAGCTGGACTCGGATGTCAATAAGGTTACCAAGAACGGCTGACACCGATAATAAACAGTTGCTTAAATAAAATGACAATATGATCATGACACTTGCAGGAAACGGGGTTTGCCTTTTCAGGGTAAGCTGTGATATACACGTCTTTCCAAAGTATTTCGGGCTGCACTGCATGTGAAACAAAGGGCTCGAGGGCCTGCTTGAAGTTGTGAGAGGCAGCTCGGGAGATGCTGCACATGGGACAGCCCGACTTTGTTTAGTAGTAGTGATGTACTTATTCACTTGAGATGAACGAGGATCTTGAACGGAGTACATCGAAAAATAAAATTAACGGTGTGACCACTTTGGACATATGTGCCGGATGGCTGTGCCATATTTTTGGACGGGTCCTGGGGTCTTTTGCTGACAACGATGCGGGGTCCGGAACGCTGGTTTTCCAGGGAAACCACCCGATGGATGGCATCGGTATCTAGCCGACTCGTAACAATCGACTCTCGTGTGGAGTTCGCAGGCATGACGTCAATGTTGCCGGATGACGCGGAGGACGAGCCTGGCTGTGCAGATCCGGTGATGAGATTCGGGTGACCTCCCGCTTCTGGGGGGCCGGAGGTCATGGTGGTTGGACTTTCTGGGTGTAGCTGGTGAATGCGAAAGAAGTATCTACTCGGTGAGCTACGTGGAGATGGTGGTAGGGGAGATCTGAAAGAGCTCTTCGAGAGCGACATGAATAGAGTGTTTGAATTGCTACCAATAGAATTAGCTGAATTGAAAATATTGGGGTCACCATTCAGTTGAGCTAATCTATTGGTAGCGAAAATACTTAATCAGCCCGGACGCGGGCGGCCTAGCGCATCAGCGTCCAGATTGTCAAAGATGTAGGCATCTACCCATTGCAACACCGTTGGGATATGATCAGAATGATTTATTCTACTCGGCCGTACGAAACGTCATGCCTAACACGCCGCCGTCTCTCTGCCTCTCAAGAGCAACCCTTACATCGCCGTCTTCCTCCCTTCCTTCACCATCAACCAGCCGTTGGCTTCCCACGATGCTCGGTCTTCGTCTCCGCTCTAGCCTGTCTGTGTCTCCCGCCCCCCTCCCCAAAGCGCTATCGGGCCCAAAAGCGTTCCGCACGACAAGCTCGTGCACAAGCGTCGAGGTGTCTGAAAGCCTGATCTGCGCAAGGCTCACATCCGGCACAAGAACCGGCGCGAGCTCAGTGGTCGGGTCGGACCGCGAGTTTCCTATGGGAGCCTCCACAACACCTGCGCCTGAAGATCCGCCTTCCTGCCCAAGGAAGAGGCATGATATTCCGATGAGAACTATCATGAAGGCATAGACGAAGTGCAGGATTGCAAAGAGGTAGGCGGTTGCCAGGGGTATGGAGACAGCGAGTTGCGACCTTGTGATGGTTGCGGGGGCGTCATCGAGCTGTATCACGCCTGCAGTCCATCCAAGATAGCGATTCGAGAGTGCCTGTGCCCAGGTAACTGACGTGGCCTAGACGCTTGTGCCAGGTTTCGAGACTGGCGGGAGCTCTGGCAATATTAGCGTAGGACTGAGTAGAGGGAGGAGTAGGAACGTAATAAAGTCCGCCTGGCGTTCTCGTCCCTCTGAGTATCTCCCGTTTCTGTTGGTCGTAGACGCGACATTGGTTCTTGGAGAAGACGGAAAAGTAATTGTCGTCATCACCGAGTTTCCCAACGGATATTAGTTTAATGGCAGCGTCGGGGACGTAGAGGACTTTTCGAAGGGTGATTGATTGGCCGTTCAGGGTTTTGACCGTAACGTCACCCATACCGACGGCTTGAGCAATAGACCCGTTCATCCCTTTTATGGGACGGGGAGCGATCGGGCTCAGCTTGGTAAGGTCGCTCCTGCATGGCGTGCAGTGGATCGAAGCGCCGGAGTCAAGGAAGTGTGGGACGAGGTCGGTCGAGGCGAGGACGAGCTCTGGGATCGCAGCGTCGTGTCTGTGCGTTATCCAGTCAACGCTGCAGGTGGCCTCCTTGTCTGTGCATGCGAGCGACCAGTCAGTGTCATAGAAGTGGTCGTCGGGTTGATAGAACGAGATAGGGTGAGATGTGGTCGTCGGACATCTGGTGGCGGCCACGTTGGCAGTCTCGCATTTGGGCTCCCCCACGACGTTGGTGACAGCAGCTAGGGCAGTATTCTCCTTCTTAGCACGAGCACGGGGACCCCCACCCTCGTCGCCACCGCCGGGGCGCCAGCACTTCTCCTTCGAGTGGCTGGGCTTGTTACAGTTGGAGCAGATAACTCTGGGCTTCTTAGTAGCGACAGCAGCGAGAGCCTCTTCAGCGGCGGTAGCGTGGTTGGCGTGGCGGACCTTGGAGGCCTCGAAGCGCAGGCGTGCCTTGAGGCCGTCAAAGGATATACCGTCCTTGGTGGAGGTGAGTAGGCCCTTGAGTTGCTCGCGGATGGGAGTGTAGAAGTCGTGGGAGAGAGCGTTGAGACATATCATGATCATCCAGTCGTCCTCTTTGATAGGGCCGGCCGCGAACATGTCCTTCATTACGTGTTCGAGCGCGAGGAGAGTCACGTCTATATCGATGCCAGGAGAGAAACGCGTGGCGAGGGCGCGCTTTAGCAAGGAGACTTGATGCATCGGGTCGAGCGTGGAGAATGAGTCGTGAATACGATGCCAGGCATCGGCGGCAGTCGCGCAATTCGAGATGATGTGGTGAAGGGAGGAGTCCATCATCAGTTGTAATGTGAAAATGAGTGTGTTGTTTTTAGCAGTCCACAGCGCCTTCTCGGACGGGAGAGAGTCGGGGGGAGAAGATGAGAAGGGGTCACTTTTGTTGATGTACTTCCAGAGACCGCTGGTAGCGAGAAGCGCTTTAGCCTCGCTAGCCCAGGAGTCATAGTTCTCGCCGCCTAGGGGTAACTTAGACATCTTGGGGCGGGCCCAGTTTTTGGGTATGAAGGAAGTAATGGAAGACGTGGCGGCCATTGTGAGGGAATAGAGTGGCAACGTGCGTTAGGGACAAAAATTGAGGGTTCTCGGATCGAATTTGCATGGTGATGCTATAGATTGGTATCAGTAGTGCAATGGTTGGCCCATAACCTGTTGAATCTGCACTCTGATTAGCTCAGGCGTTCAGATGGACATGAATGACTGTTTTATTGTTACCTGCACTCTGATTAGCTACAGTGCAGGTGATATGGCGTAAGTAAGGTAGACTGGTACTCGGAATAGGATGTTCTTACCTCAGGCATTCAGATGGACATGAACGACTGAGGAAAGGAGGGACGGTGGGGTTAGAAACTGATAAGCCGACACGTATGTGGGTCCATGTGGACCATATGACATCGCAGTTCCAACATAAATGGCTGGTTTCCTATACCTGCGCCATCTGTTCAAGAGACTGCATTAACACCGATACCGGTATATGAAGAGACACGTCACCCACATGTCCACCAGTTGATAAATGGGGTTGAGAAGGAACTGTTCGCATCGCTATACTGTATGTTATTATAGTCATTGAAACAACCCCAGTTGTAAAAGGGTTTGCATTGGCGGAATTCGAAAGAGGGTATGGTGGTTTGGCTCCCGGCACTGTCAAATTACCTTTGCCAGTCAGAAACGACTGCAGTCGCATCTGCCACGTCATTACGTTGAAACCCACGTTAAAGACGAATTGATTCCATGGGCCAACATCGACAACTGTCGTGTTGGCTGGACCCCGATTACCCCAGAAGAGTCGATGGAGAGCGCTCTTGAGCCATTACCACATCCACAAAGAAAATTCCCATGCTACCAGACTACCAAAAAACTACACACTACATTACCCCACTGTCTAATCCTAGTAGAAACTCTCTAGACATAGATACAACCACAGCATCCACAGCCAGCACCAAAATGGTGGCCCCAACGACTGCCACCGCCAGTAGGGGCCGGCTGGCCCCAGCAAATGCGGCGCAGCGCCCAGACACCCAACGACGGCTGTGCTCCGATTCCCAGAACACCTGCAGAAGCGAGACAGAGCAGGCAACGGGCACCATCAGTGCAGTGACAGCGCAGGACTTCCTCCTGTCCAAGAAGCTCATACCAGAGAGACAGACCATAACCTACCACAATCTCACCACGGCACTACTCCACCTCGCCGACTCCCAAGTCATGTCGAAAACCCTGGAGGAGGGGATGAAAGCGATCTCCGTTCTGATCACCGACCTGGCGGATCGCTCAACCATGGCATCGGTAGTGACCGACGTCAATGAGCGCCTGCAAGGGGTCTTCGCCCCGGTCATACAGAAGATAGAGGAGGCCGTGACCAGGATCAGGTCGTCGACCGACAGCCTAGCTGGAACCGTAGAGGAGCTCAGACAGGAGAGCGATGGCACCTCACAGAGGATAGTGGATGCGGTTGTGGAGCAGATACCGGCGGGCCCGCCCATGAGCGGCGACAGCGCTACTGGAGGGCAGATGCAGCCCGTGTCGTATGCCGCAGCGGCAGGGTGGGGCTGCGATACAAGAGTGCGCGCACGAGAAGGGGTAAAACAGAGGCAGATTTTGGTCGACGCAGGGGAGCCGGGGGAACAGGTCCTGGCGGAACTGGACAACGCAGCCCTGGCAAAACGGGTCAACGACATACTGGATGGTATCAGCGACTCCGCCAGCCACACAATCGTCAGTGTGAGGAGGTTGAACAACGGAGGAATACTCTTTGAATTTGAAAGTGAGGGATCAGCACAGTGGATCAACGAGGCACAGTGAAGAGTACACTTCACAAACGTGTTAGCACCAGACGCAAGAATGAAAATGCAACTGTTCCCGATCATGCTGCAATTCATCCCACTCCATTTCGGGCCGGACAGAGGTGAGGAGGTGAGGGCCATAGAAGGCTACAACAAACTACCGTGTGGCGTGATTGACAAGGCGAGGTGGCTTAAGCCCACGCACCGCCGGGCAGCGGGCCAGACCTGCGGCCACGCGCTGGTAACATTCACCAGCCCGGAGGTGGCCAATGAAGTCCTGACCAACGGGCTGATAATCTGTCAGAAACGGGTATACGCAGAAAAGTGCAAGAAGGAACCCACAGACACAAGACGTCGGCGTGCGCTGAGGTAGGGAAGCTGCGCTGCGTGTCCTGCAAGTTGGATGGCCACGCCAGCTGGGACAGAGCATGCCCTACGTTCCTTCGCAAGTGCAAGGAAATCTCCGCCAGGCTCCTAGAGAATCAAATGCAGTACTTCCCCACGGAGGAGCCATGGACGCACGTGTCACAGCCGCCAAAACCTACCCTCCCACCATACTGGACGACGCCAGGACTGCCTCTCGTGGACAACGACGGTTGGCAAACAGCCACCCACCGCAAAGGTAAGTATAAACAATCGACACTCCCTTTCCAACGCACCCAGCTTGAACCACTGGGGACTGGTGGGGTGCGCTCTCGATCCCCTTGACAGCAGGCCAGCCCCGTCACCTCGACCAACAGAATCGAACTGGGCCCCAACATCAGATGGGGCGACGCGAATAGTGATAACGGGCTGCCCTCGATGGGCTGAAACTAATGTCTTACACCATATATCCCATACCAACGAGACTGAGAATCTATCAACAAAACCTCAACAAGTCCGACCAAGCGCACTACGACCTTATCAACTTGGCCCTACACAGGGAATGGGACGTCATTTTATTGCAAGAACCCTACATCGACACCCTGGGCAATACAAGAGCAAATCGTAACTGGCGCATGATCTATCCCACTTCTCACCTCGCTGATGTCTCGGCAAAAAGATCAGTGATTCTAGTCAACGCCAGCCTGGACACCAATTTGTGGTCACAGGTCTCTTTTGAAGGCACAAACGACGTTACCGTGATCCAGCTCCGACACCCACGAGGCAAAGTTACTATCTTCAATATATATAACGACTGCGACCACTCCAACACCCTCAGGGCACTCAACCATTTCTTTGACAGGGAGCGCCGCAACCTCATTCAGCAGGAAACCGACTCCATGCTATGGTGTGGCGATTTCAACAGGCATCATGCTATGTGGGACGAAGAGCGTAACCATCATCTGTTCACGGTGGCGGCAACCAGGGAGGCCGAGGAACTCATATCGTTATTAGCGGACTACAACATGGTAATGACGCTACCAAAACGAACGCCAACCCTACAATCAATGGCTACCAAGAATTGGACACGGGTAGATAATGTGTTCTGTACTGACAACGTGGCCGAAACAGTCATCACGTGCGACACTAGCCCCAGGCTACGGGGGCCGGGCACGGATCACGTGCCAGTCCTCACAGTACTCAACCTGGAGGCGACGCACAACCTGCTGGCCCCATTCCGGAACTACAGAATGGTCGACTGGGAGCTGTTTAGGGAACAACTGGAGGAGTGGCTCGAGGAAGTGCCAGGACCTAAAGAGCTGGACACAATAGCTGAGTTCAGCGAGGCTGTCGACGCACTTACGACTGCCATTCAGGAGACGATCAGTGAAGTAGTGCGGCTCTCCAAGCCAGTGCCACACTCGCGTCGATGGTGGAGTAGGGAGCTTACGACACTTAAGAAGGCTAAGAACAAAATCAACAATGAATCATATTGTTACTGCGCGATCGCTGACCATCCCTCCCACCAGGAACATCACAGGGTCAGTGCCGAATACGGTGAGGCGATAAAAAGAGCCAAGGCGCAGCACTGGGCCGACTACCTAGAGGACATTGATGATCACATGCTATGGTCGGCCAACAGATACCTGTCTAACCCTGCGTCAGATGGCGGCAAGACCAGGATACCAACACTGAGAGGCCGCACCACGGACGGGGTGGAGTGGTCGGCCAAGACGAACACGGACAAGAGCAAGCTCCTGGCCGGCACCTTCTTTCCACCGAAGCCCCCTGAGACACAGGTCCCGTCGCACTGCCGCTATCCGAAAAGGATCTCACGCAGCTTCCAGCTGCACGAGGACCAGATTAGGAGACAGATAGCCAGGCTTAAGCCCCACAAGGCACCGGGTGATGATGGCATTCCAAACATCGTCTCGAAGGAGACGGTAGATCTGATCGCTGAGTACCTCCTTCATATCTTCTGCGCCACTTTCACGTTGCGAACATACAGCGATAACTGGAGGACGTGGGTCACGATTGTCCTCCGGAAACCAGGCAAGGCCAGCTATGACGTGCCTAAAGCCTACCGGCCTATAGCGCTCCTCAACACCATCGGCAAACTATTGACAGCAATTGTGTCAGAGGACCTGGTGTACATGACAGAGAAATACCACCTTCTACCCGCGAACCACTTCGGGGGGAGGCCTGGGCACACCACGACAGACTCCCTACACCTGGTAGTTAACAGAATCAAAGGGGCCTGGCGACGGAAGAAGGTGGCAGTAATGCTGTTCCTGGATATCGAGGGTGCCTTTCCAAACACTGTCACGGACCGGCTCCTGCATAACATGCGTAAGCGGCGGGTCCCGGAAGAATATGTCCTGTTTGTGGAAAGAATGCTGGCAAACAGGCGCACGAAGCTACGATTTGACGACTACACATCCGATTGGGTGGCAATAGACAATGGCATAGGACAGGGGGACCCGCTATCCATTATCCTTTACCTATACTATAATGCTGACCTGCTAGACATCCCAGACAGGAAAGGACAGGCCGCGGTCGCCTTTGTGGACGACACAAACTTGTACGCTGAAGGGGACACCTACGAGGAGGCTTACGACAGCCTCAGGGAGATGCTGTTGAAGCCAGGTGGCGCGAAGGAATGGACGGTCACCCACAACTCCAGGTTCAAAAAGATGAAGTTTGCGGTGGTGTGTTTCTCGAGGAGGAGGGTGCCAGATCCAGCGCGTGTGGGTAAGACAAGGCCAATGACGAGACCTAACTTCCTCTATGACGATGCGGATATCGAGCCGGCCAAGGCCCACAAGTTCCTAGGCGTGTTCCTGGACGAGGAGCTGCGATGGAACATACAAGCGGAGAAAGCCATGGCAAAAGCTGTTAAGTGGACCTTGCTTTTTCTCAGATTGTCTAAACCGTCGACAGGCGTGCGCGCTGGCCTCATGAGACAGCTGTACCAAGCTGTAGCCATCCCCAAGTTCACGTATGCTGTGGATGTCTGGTTTGCCCCGGTGAGGAGGCAGGAGGGAGGATAAAAGGCTAAGGGGTCGGTAGGTGTAGCGAAAAAACTAACCTCGGTACAGAGGATAGCAACCGTGGCTATTACTGGCGCGATGAGGACGACAGCAACGGACGTCCTGGAGGCCCACGCCAACATCATGCCCATCGAACTGCTGATGCGGGAAGTGTGTCATCGGGCGGCCCTCCGACTCATCACCCTACCAAAGGCCCACCCGCTACACCGGCCGGCGCGATCATGTGCTAGACGTCTAGTGAAAAGACACCCTTCCTCGCTGCACCAGCTTCTTCACGCCTTCCACCTTACCCCCGACGCCTATGAGAAAATCGTGCCAGCCCTGCAGCCACCCAACGTGGCCCAGCTCTTCACCACAGAGATAGCGCCCACCAGGGAGGAGTCCAAGGAGGACGACATGAACGACACCGCAGAAGCGAAGGTCTATACAGATGGCTCCGGCCTGGAGCAAGGGGCAGGGGCCACAGCGTTCTTGTACAAGGGAGGACGGAAGATCAAAGCGGTGAGGTATCACCTGGGCTCACTAGCTGACCATACCACATATGAGGCAGAGGCGATTGGCATAGTATTAGCCCTCGAGCTCCTGTCAAGAGAGAAAGGGATCAAGGAGGCGACGATCCTGCTGGACAACCAGGCCATCATACAGTCCATTGGCTGCATACGGTCCAGGACAGCTCAGCACATCCTAGAACAGGCCAACAACATGGCCAACGGGGTGGCTAGGCCGACGCGGAGACGCAGAGTCAAGCTCAAGGTCACATGGATCTCTGGACACGATGACGTGGAAGGGAACGAAGCGGCGGATTCAGAAGCGAGGAGAGCAGCTAAAGGAGATAGCAGTCCACAGAGTGAGCTCCCTGCCTTCCTATCACCGGAGCTACTACCGCGCAGCGTGGCTGCTGCACGTCAGTGCTTTCGCACAGAACAAAGACAGGAATGGCGGAGACAGTGGATGGTCTCGCCCCGTTTGGCCAGACTGGAGAAGATAGATGAGAGCCTCCCCTCCAAGAGCTACTGCAAGATGACATCTGACCTCACCCGGTGTTATGACTGTTCATTTCCGACTTCCGACCCTCAGTTCCGCAATACCTTCCGCCCCTACGATATTTCCGCAACACGTTCCGCCCCTCTGATATTTCCGACATTCCGCCCCTTGTACATTTCCCTTGTTCTTTCGACTCTATTACTCGGACCCACCGGACCCACCTTATCGTTCATCAAGACCATATGTCCGACCCTCCTTGTGTTTCGTTGTCAGATATGTTTTCCCGACCCCTTGTTCTTTGCCATTGTTCTACCTTACCCTGAACCCCCCTTGTAGTCCCATTGTTCCCAATAGTTAGTTCCCACGCATTGTCTACTCGACTTCCGCTTCCTCCGGAATTTGCTTAGTACCATATCATTACCTGTTGTCTCAGCTCTTTGTATAAAAGCCTGTCATGTATGTCTCTTATTCTGCAATCAGATAATCGCCTTCGATACTTGATTTCCTTCGCTCCATCTCCTGTTCTTAGCACAGCGAGTCTAGCAAGATCTCAGTCTCTCCGCCTTCCGTCTTCCGCCTTCCGCCTCAGTTCCGACTCAAGTTCCGACCAAACCTTTGGTTCAGTACTTTCCGACTTCCGACTCAGTTCCGAAATACTTAGGACGATAGTTCATTGGGGGTGCAACCTACAAGTTGATGCCGCTGTCCTTTCCAGTTCCGACTTAGCGGAAATCTCGATACGTAACAGTATTATCTGATTCCCACCCGATAACTATCACCATGCCTCCTCGTACCACAGCTACTTCAGCTCGAGCAGGAGCTGTCGAAGCTCTCTCTTATTTTGGCAGTCTCAGATCCGCAGCACCAAGGCACGCGGAACCCTCCGGCAGCTCTCGTGCCGACGATGAGCTCTCCGATGCTATTCCGCAACGATTCGAAGAAGTTCCCGACGCTAATCCTGACGACAATCCCGACTATGACGGAAACTCAATGAGTAGCAGTGGCGAACAAACAGCAGCGTCATTCCGACGCCCAGCTCCACCACCTCCACCTCCACCAGGACCACCTCCAGGCGGCCCTCATGGCGGCCCACCAGGCGGTCCTCCACCTCCAATTCCACCTCAGATTCCCGCCAACCCAGTTCCGCCCGCACCAGTTCCGGATCTTGCACAAGCCATCGCCATGCTAGCCGGACAACTTCAATGCCCGGCCCAAGCACCACCATGCCCCAAGACAAAGGTCCGCGAACCAGATCAGTTCGACGGTTCCGACCCCAAGAAGCTCCAGCCGTTTCTGGTCCAGCTTCAACTCAATTTCCGTGATCGCCCTGACGCCTTTCCCGACGATGAACGAAAGGTCAATTATGCCCTTTCCTACCTCCGAGGCACGGCTCTCGACTACTTCGAACCCGCCCTCATGGACCCGTTCGCTCTCGTCGACTGGGTCAATGATTACCACAACTTCGTTTCCGAACTCCGCAGCAACTTCGGACCATTTGACATGGAAGCCGATGCGGAAAATGAACTCGATAAGCTTCGTATGAAAGACACTCATAAGATAGCTAAATATATCGTCACATTCCAGCAGCTCGCTCCTCGAGTCCAATGGGGAGAAGCCGCACTCCGACGCCAGTTTTACATGGGCTTGCCATCCCACATCAAGGATGAAATTGCCCGCATCGGGAAACCCGCCACCCTTACCGACCTCCGCAACCTCGCCCAATCCATCGATTCGCGCTACTGGGAAAGACACTCTGAGATTGCTCGCGAAACTTCTGCCCAGAGCAAGAACGACAAGTCTTCCCACAAGAAGTCTGATAAAGACAAGAAGAAGACCAATTCCGGAAACAACAACTGTGGAAACAACAACAGCAACAACAGTTCCAGATCCAACTCCGGCAACCGGAACAACAACTCCACCCCTCGCAATAACCAGGCCTCTGGTTCCAATACCAACACCCGGAAGAGTACTCCGGATCTTTCCGACAAACTTGGGAAGGACGGAAAACTAACCCCTGTAGAACGCCAGCGTCGCATGGACAACAACCTTTGCCTTTTCTGCGGCAAAGGTGGTCACGTCGCTCGCGACTGCACTCGCACTTCCGCCTCCGCTGCTAAGGCCAAGGGCCGCGCAGCAAAGACGGAAGAGAAATCCAAAGCGGCTCCCGCTGCGGATTCAAAAAAATAATCAGCAGTCCTCCGGCCTCCGCACGAGCTGAGGGCTGTGTTGACCCCATTCGTGCGACAAACGAGGTTAAACTCAATGCATCCGCTCTTTTGTACTCCGACTCCCTCTCTGTTCCGCTCACTTCCGACACCATTTCCACACCCCCTTTTACCACATTGATCGACTCCGGTTCGACTCATTGTTTCCTAGATTCCGACTTTGTTTTGAAACATAAACTTCTGACTTGCAACATTCCGACAATTCCGCTCCGACTTTTCGATGGATCTTCCAACACGGCAATTTCTCAAGTCGTGGATCTGTCTATCCGTTTCGCTACTGGGGACAACCATGAAGTTACGTTTTACGTTACTCCGCTAGATGCTAGCTGTTCCGTTGGACACAATTGGCTCACCCGATATAATCCATCGATTAACTGGGCATTGGGTCAAATACAGTTCCGTACCCCGGATCAACTTCGGTCTATTCCGACGTCGTCCGCAAAGATGGCTCAGGCCTCTTCTGCAACTCCGCTCGTGGATTCAGTTCCACACTCCGGTCCCGCTTTAGCACCTCCGCCCCTCGAAGCTCCTTTAATTGCGCTCGTTTCCGCCACCGCTTTCTGCGTATTGCAACGGCAAGAGATACGACCGTTTTCCAGCTTCACCTTTCCGATTCGGCTTCAGTCAAGGCTCATTCCGCCTCGACTTCCGCTCCGGTCGACATGAGCTCAGTTCCGGAAGAATATCGTGACTTCCCGGATGTGTTCAATAAGGCCAAAGCCGATAAACCAGCTGAACATTGACCTTACGATTTGAAGATATATTTGGAAGAAGGAGCATCTCCGCCCCTTGGACCGATCTACTCCCTTTCGCAAAGTGAACTCCTAACTCTCCACGAGTTCTCGATGAACATCTCAACACGGGCTTCATCCGCCCTTCGCTGTCTCCGCACGGCGCTCCGGTCCTTTTCGTCAAGAAGAAGGATGGATCTCTCCGCCTCTGCGTCGATTTCCGGGACTCAATGCCCTCACTAAGAAGGACAAATATCCGCTTCCGCGCATTTCCGACCTACTCGACACTCCACGCAGGGTGAAGATCTACACCAAAATCGACCTCCGGCACGCTTATCACCTTGTCCGCATCTGTGAAGGTGACGAGTGGAAAACCACCTTCCGCACCCGCTACGGCACTTTTGAGTGGGTTGTCATGCCTTTCGGTCTAACCAATGCTCCCGCCGCTTTCCAGCGATTCATGAACGACATATTTTCTGACCTCCTCGACGTATGCATCCTAGTCTACATTGACGACATCCTCATCTATTCCGACACACCGGAAAAACATGGGAACATGTCCGCGAAGTACTCCGCCGTCTACGCAAACACCATCTCTACGCAAAAGCAGAGAAATGCGAATGGCATCGCGACACGGTCGAATACCTCGCTACATCCTCTCTCCAACAGGTCTTACCATGGCAGAGGACAAAGTCAAGGCAATTCAAGAATGGCCGGAACCCTGAGTGTTAAGGATGTGCAGTCTTTCCTTGGCTTCGCCAACTTTTACCGGCGTTTCATTTATAATTTTTCCGACATTACTGTTCCGCTCACGGTCTCACCAGGAAGGTGCCCCATGGAATTTCACTCCGGAATGCCGTTCCGCATTTGAAGCCCTCAAATCGGCCTTCACTACGCTCCATACTCGGTTTCTGGATTCCTGATGCCCAACTTGTACTCGAAACCGACGCTTCCACTAGCGCTAGCCGCCATTCTTTCCATCATTTCCCCGACGACGGAGAAATTCATCCGATCGCTTTCATTCCGCACCTTTTCCGCCCTGGAACTCAACTACGACGTCCACGATAAGGAACTACTTGCGATTTTCGAAGCCTTCAAAATTTGGAGACACTACCTCGAAGGACCAACCTATCCGATCAACGTTGTAACAGATCATAAGAACCTTGAGTATTTTGCAACTACTAAGATTTTGACTCGCCGTCAAGTCCGCTGGTCTGAATACCTCTCACAGTTCAACATGGTGATCCGCTTCCGCCCCGGAAAGCTCGGAGCAAAACCCGACGCGCTCACTAGACGTTGGGACGTCTACCCAAAAGAGGGAAGTAGCGACTATGCCAGCGTTAATCCGCACAATTTCCGCCCAGTATTCTCTACTGAGCAACTGGCATCGTCCCTGCGTGTCACAGCATTGCAGTTTCCGCTACTCTGCACCTCAATATTATGGACACCGAGTCTCTCCATTCCGACATCCGTTCCGCACTCCGTTCCGACCCATCTCCGCAGCCCACCTCGATGACCCCACCAGTCCTGGATGGTCCCTGATTCTGACGAATTTCTCCGGTACAAGTCCCGGATTTACGTTCCGGATACCAACGATCTACGACTTCGCGTGCTCCAGCAAAGCCACGATCATCCGCTCTCAGGACACCAAGGCCAGAACAAAACCCTCGACATAATCCGACGTACCTATACTTGGCCCTCCTCCGCACAATGGTCCAAGACTACTGCAAGTCATGCACCACCTGTATGTGAGCCAAGCCTCAACGTCACAAACCCTACGGCCTCCTGAAGCAACTTCCGATCCTGGAACAACCGTGGAATTCGATATCCATGGATTTCATTGAGAAACTTCCTAAGTCATCTGGCTATGATACCATTCTAGTGATCGTTGACCGCCTCACAAAGCAGTCCATCTTTATTCTGACCTACGACACCATAACTTCCGCCCAGCTTGCACAGCTCTTCGTGCTCCATGTCTTTTCCAAGCACGGAATCCCTTCCCATGTCACTTCCGACCGTGGTTCCGAATTCGTGTCATCCTTTTTCCGCACACTCGGCAAGGCTCTCGACATGAAGCTCCACTTCACTTCCGGTTATCATCCCGAAGGAGACGGACAAACAGAACGTACTAATCAGACCCTTGAGCAGTATCTCCGCGTCTATTGCAACTACCAACACAGCAATTGGTCCGACCTTCTTCCACTCGCGAAATTTGCCTACAACAATGCGCCTTCCGCGACCACCGGAATTTCACCCTTTTACGCCAACAAGGGCTACCACCCAATCTCGCCATCCACCCTGAACGCGACCTCGCCTCTGCAAGAGCCCGAGATTTCGTTGTGGAACTTGACGACCTTCATCAGCACCTCCGAGAGAACATTTCCGCTGCACAAAAGAGATACCAAACTTCCGCTGATCGGAAACGACTCCCGCAACCGGCATTCGAGATTGGCGACAAAGTCTTCGTCAAAGCTGAAAACTTCCGCACCACTCGCCCCTCGAAGAAGCTCTCTGAGAAATACCTTGGCCCTTACGAGATCATTGCTAAGGCCGGCAGTCGTTCTTTCACCCTCAGACTTCCTGACAATATGCGCGCAGTACACCCGGTATTCCATGTCTCCATGCTTGAGCCCGCAGTTCCGAATACAATTCCGAATCGAGAACAGCCTCCGCCTCCGCCAGTCGTGATCGACGGAGAACCGGAATATGAAATCTCAGAAATTCTCAACTCCAAGCTCGACAGACGATACCGCTGCCAACTCCAGTACCTAGTCAAGTGGGCAGGCTATGAAAACACCAACGAAGAGACCTCGTGGATTTCCACCACGGAACTAGACCACACCTCTGACCTTGTCGCTGATTTCCACAAGTCATATCCTGATAAGCCTGGCCCCATTTCCGCGCCCTAGTCATTTCCGCCCTCATTTCCGACACCCATGGCTTTCTTACAGTTCTCAAGTCATTGTTAAAATCCGATTATTATTCCGATACGCTAATTTCCGACACTTCAAGAGATATTTTACAAGTCACTTCGACGCTCACTCCTCCCTCATCGTTTCCGCCTCATCCTCGTTCTCCGCTTCCGCACCCTCTCCCGCATGCCCTATCGGCACATTCACCAACTCTGTCTCCACCCTCGTATCCACCACCTGGCTCGGACCCGCTTCCGCCCCATCCTCCTCCTGCATCCTCCACTCCATTCGTTCCCGGAGCATGTTGTTCCGCCACTGGAACTCCCGCTTGATTTGCTCCACAACTGCCGACAAAACCGTCATCTGGTTTCGGAAGGACAACAGCTGTTGCTGTTGAACTGCGGACATCTCCTCGAGTGTGTTCTGGATCCCACGCTGGGATCTCCGGATACCCCTCAGTGACTCGGCGATGTCAAGCAAAGGCAACATGTTCGACTTCTTGGTCACCGGATCTTCTTCCGCCGTCTTCTTCCCGCTCGGCCCTGGTTTTGACTTGGGGGTTTCTGGCCCCTCGGTCTCGACCTTCCGCCTTTTCCGCTCCACCCTCGCGGAACAGCCGTCCACGACGCACCGCCTCTTCTTGTCGCGGCACCGTTCGCAGGCGGTTTCCCGTGGATTTTCCGACCATATGCAATCGTGCCCCTTCACTTCGCATGTGTCACAGGGAGCCTTTTCCTCTTCCCCGTCCCTCGTTTTCCGTTTCCGGGTCGTGGGATTCTCCGGTCCCAACTCCAGAGATCGATGATGCGGGCCATTTTGTCCTTCCTGGCCTGCTGAAACTCGTCCGCCCTCCTTTTCCGATCCGCCACAAGGTTCAGCACAGGAACTACTTCCTGTTGCTTCCCCTTCCCCTCAGGGGACGGCGTGCTTTCCACGGTGTCTTCCGATTCCGGTTTGGAATCGGATTTGACAATTATTTTCTGCCAAGTTCTTCTGTCAGCATCAGAACTAAGCACATGACGTTTCCGACTCACCCGGGATTGTCCTGCCTTCTCCGCCGCGACCTTGTCTTCCACAGCTTTTTTGGCCACGTCCCGTTTCCGCTGTTCTTCGCGGACACGCGACTCCTCCTCGCGACGTTTACGGTCACGCTCCTCCTTCTCCTTCCGCTCCAGTTCCTTGCACTCTTTCTCCTTGCGCTCCTCCTCCAGTCGCTCCTTCTCTTTCGGCGCAGCTTCCTCGGCCGCCTGTTTTTCAGCCTGCTTCTTCTGCGCGAGAAGGTCGTCGAAATACTTCTCCATTTCAGCGCTGGACATCTTACTGAGGTCGTGTTGGGAGCTCATAATGGATAAGGATGAAGACGTGTTTGTTTCCCGCCTATCTTTCGAACTCCGACGCGTTTGTTCACAGGTCACGTGATCCGACTTGTGGTCTCGCGGGGCTCGACCTTAGAAGGGAGATACTGTTACGACCGTTCATTTCCGACTTCCGACCCTCAGTTCTGCCACACCTTCCGCTCCTCCAATATTTCCGCAGCACCTTCCGCCCCTCCGATATTTCCGACATTCCGCCCCTTGTACATTTTCCTTGTTCTTTCGACTCTATTACTTGGACCCACCGGACCCACCTCACCGTTCATCAAGACCATATGTCCGGCCCTCCTTGTGTTTCGTTGTCAGATATGTTTTCCCGACCCCTTGTTCTTTGCCATTGTTCTACCTTACCCTGAACCCCCCTTGTAGTCCCATTGTTCCCAATAGTTAGTTCCCACGCATTGTCTACTCGACTTCCACTTCCTCCGGAATTTGCTTAGTACCATATCATTACCTGTTGTCTCAGCTCTTTGTATAAAACCCCTCATGTATGTCTGTTATTCTGCAATCAGATAATCACCTTCGATACTTGATTTCCTTTGCTCCATCTCCTGTTCTTAGCACAGCGAGTCTAGCAAGATCTCAGTCTCTCTCCGCCTTCCGTCTTCCGCCTTCCACCTCAGTTCCGACTCAAGTTCCGACCAAACCTTTGGCTCAGGACGTTCCGACTTCCGACTCAGTTCCGAAATACTTAGGACGATAGTTCATCGGGGGCGCAACCTATAAGTTGAAGCCGCTGTCCTTTCCAGTTCCGACTTAGTGGAAATCTCGATACGTAACATAAGTCACACAGAGCACTGGTAAGGGGGATCCAAAGATATATAAGACAACACTCAGTAACTACATAGGTGACCTACACACCTGGTAAGGGGGATCCAAAGAGAATCAGGTGAGGATCCCCTTACCTAAGCAACTAACTATACAGCTACTGAGCAGGCCAGACTACCGGACATGAACATGGGTGGGGGAGGATGGAACTCAAATTTAAGGAAAGGGAGGAACAGGCAAGGACAAGCAGGCGAGGAAGGCAGAAGATAACAGAAGATAAAAGAAATAAGAGGAACCACCAGGCTGTCCCCTGACATCACCCCCTCTCTATGGTACAGCGTCTCGATGTACAAAACCCCTGAAGCAAGTGAGCCCAAGCCTCCTGCCACCGTCTTTACATAATTGGGGGAGCAGAACTTGTGGAAGGTCATGGAAGGTCTGGAAACATGGGAACGGTCCAGAAGGCAAACCCCGACATCTAAACCCTAACGTCACCCCTCTCAATGCTTGTTGTCCTGACGAGCGCAGTCATCGCCTAACCCCAAACATCCCATAAGGCTTCGCTTCCATGTACACCAGAGGTGGGAACATGCCCTGCTGCCACCATGGCTGCTCTTGCCCTCCTGGTATATGGGAATGACAAGCTCGTTGGGATGGGATTCCGTGGGTAGCTCCGGACCCTTGAATCTCGCATAACGCACACACTCCCCTGCTGCATTGCGGAAGGGCCTCCCCATGTACCCTTCAAATGTGTAAGGTGTATCTGCATCACCGACAATGATGGGGTCGGTAAGATAGTAGGTGTTCCGTCGCCTGTGTCGAGGTCTGGACCAGGCAGGCAGGGGTTGGCTGGGATGGGTGATCATGGCCAATCGAAGGTCCTCTGGGTCAATGGTCCATTTCAAGGGTGGCGAGGCCTCATAGGGCTGGTTGTTGCCTGAGTTATTGGCGGTAGGGTCATGACATTTGAGTGTCTCTCTCAGCTTGGCCTCACTGGCCGGTCTGGATTTGGAGAAGCCGGAGAAGTGCAGGAGGTTGGGATCAACGTCTGACATGGTATGGAGCTCTGACAGGCCTCTGGTGAAGCTGGGGAGGGCAACGAGTTCCATAGCGGGTGAGGACATGGGTGTGTAAGGGAAAGAGTGGCCGTGGGGAGAGGGTTAGTATACAGTTTATCAGGGTTTAGGGTTGACATAGTGAATTGGTGAGGTATTAGCCGACAATGCTTATCTCTGCTCCATTAGGCCATGGAGGTGTTAGCCGACACTTATCTCTGGGGGTCTGGGCCGTCACACATCTGTTTGTGCATTGTGGCATGTACAGCAGGCTCAAGACATGTGGGGCATTGTAGAGGATTCACTGCATCTGTAGTTGTCACGGTGTTGTGAAGTGGTGCACACATGTCCAGCAACAGCATCTGCAAGTCACTGTGCTTGGTGTCTTCATGCAGAGGAAGGGCTGCTGAAAGGGCTGCTGCTGCAGGCTCTCACCCCCCTTTTATGGTGCGTCATCCTGGCGCACCCTCAAGTCACTATCCCTTCCCAATACCATTCCATATCACCACTCTCTGTTCAAATCCACCCTTGATTGACTCCCAATCTTTCCCAGTAATGGATGCTCTTGGATGCCACTGCCCCAACAACACCTTCCTCTCGTGCCATCCCTCTCCTTTTTCATGTATGTGACCTCAGCTGCATTGGTCCAGGCGCCCCACGTCCTGCCTACCCTAGGGAATACTGGACAACCATGGGTAGGTGCGGCAAGGTGGTGGTCTCACTGTTGGTTGCCATTGCATCTGTGCTTGAGGCTGTTGGGATGCATCAGGAGGGGGAAGGGTATACACGGTCAGCACAGCAATCGTTATGGGGGCAGGCCCTTGCGGATGGACAAGTGCGGTGATGCACGTGAAGGTTGTGTGTTCTCCATCTGCACTGCCGCTGTCAAAACGCCACGTACACCACAGCAATAGTGTGACTGGTGCTGCTACCCAACCCACCACTCGGGTCACCCGTTACATGGTGCTATCCACTCATATACCAACTCCCTCCTGGTTCAGCTCACCCAAATGTACCCCACAACTTCCAACAACAGCAACCAATATGGGCATGCGCTGCCGACCCCAACAGCGGTATGACCAGCTTACGATGGACCCTGACCCACCCGGTGCATGGGACGGCTAGGCGGCGGAGGCATCAAGCATCCCATACGATCTGCCGCACACTAGCAGACAACAAAGCGCAGAGAAGAGCGGCGGTTGCGGGCCCCGTGACTTGGTGACAGAACAGGAACCCTCATGCAGGCAGTGTGTGCCTGATAGGGTGTGTAGCTACGTCACCGTGGTGTCTGGGGCATTCCTGTTCAGTCTGTTGTGATAAACGCAACTACCCTATTTTTAATCATCTATATATAAAAAGAAGCTAATAAAGAAAAGAAAAGAAAAAGATTAAAAAGAAACAAAAATGACATTTATAATAGATGTCGACGCAGACGACGATCACATGAATTTTACGACACACTATATTACCCATAGATCGGGTAATATACAGGAGTTCGAGCGTCGACCACGTGCGGTCGATCAGGGACGGCGCGCCTATCGAGTGATGGCATCGGCCATGATGTCGACAGGCGCCAGGCCATAGGCACCGAGGGGTGCGGGCACCAAACGCCGCAGAGAACAAAAGACTGCGCAGGGGTATAACGTGCTGTGGAGCGACCTGAGAAAGTCACCTGCAGTATACATACTCAATCAGCTGCCCCACAGAAAGGGCACAGAGACAGCGGCCCCATCTCCAAGCCCAGCATATATGCTGGGCAGGGTAAACTCAGATTCATTTTCCTATTTGAACCCCATGACACGTCTGACTGATTACTATCTTAACATCATGTGGACAGGGGCTTTGTATACTAGGTACAGATCTCTATTCCAAAGCCCAGACAAACCTGATATCATCCCCATCACCCCATGACTTTATGACTATAAATTAGTCACCCCTTAGTTACAAAGTAGTTTTTCGACCCATCCATCCAATATCTTGAACACTAGTAGTTACTATCAACATAGTATAAATAGCTAGTACACATGTATGAACGAAATCATCCAGAATCGATTATTCTGCCTCCTGAAATGGCTGTAGTCTTGTTTGATAGCTACAGAGCTCAGATCTTGATAGTTTATTCTAAATCTTCGTCGAGGGTTTACTATCACTGTTTATTCTATACTACCTTAAAAGCGAATGCTTTTGATTTGACTATCCCTTGGATCAATACCGTTCTTCTGTCGACACGGTCACGTGACTCTCATTCATCAGTGCTGGACGCACCTCGAAAGGCTTAGTCAGCACATAGAAGAGGGACAAACGCAGTGGTTTCAATCACTGAGCAATAGATTCTACTTGTTAAAAGGCACTAATTGACATCTTAATCTAAAACAGTCTACGGAGCTACCGAGGGGTGTGGCCACCAGTGTGTCTGTTCTGCCGAGCACCTACACACTTCCCATCTTCATCTCCGCATTCTCCCTCGTTATACCACATCAGCCCGATGTCTCTCTCTTCTCTATCCGCATTGTCTGCTCCCCCTCTTCCCCCAGCTCGTGTCCGGCGCGGGAGAATATGCTCGCGCGTTGGCGGGAGCTGGTACAGGTAACAGGAGCGTGACAAGGGGCGCGAGAGCGGGGTGTCGCGTTGCAGGGTGGTGGGCGAAGGGATGCGGGTCGCTCGGGTGAACGGTGCTGCACGGAGACGGGGGCCATGCGACACCGTACGTACCTGCATGCGCTGCGCAGGACTGTCGTGGCTCTCGCCGTATCGCAGATGGGAGGAGCCTGCACCGCGGGGCATGACGAGGGTGACGTGTCGGCGATGCAGGTTCACGGTCGTGTCACCCACGTACGCAGCCACCCTCGACAAGGTCCGGGTATGTAGCGTGGCGATCGGCTAGCTGTCCAGGCTGCATGCTATGCGGGTCTCTTGTGGTGGCCTCGTCCGTGGGTGGTAGCGCAACCTCACGCCATGTGTCTGTGTACGTGGTATGCATGGGCCGCGCATGCAGTGAAGCTGTGCGGTCTGGCGATGTTGGACCACGAGGTGTGGGAGCGCTGCTGCGCGTTTTGCGAGGGGCGGCTGCCTGCGTGGGGGTGTGCTCTGTTTGCAACCTTGGTGCGTCCCCCTGTGGCCGCGCGTGCGTGCATGAGCAGGCGCAGGCACGTTTGTCTGTATGGGACCTCACGCATGCTCGTGACGTCGTGACGCACGCGGGGTGGGCGGTAGTGCAGTCGCAGGGTCTGTGGCTGCCGGTGCTGGTGTTGTAAGGTCCCACCAGAGCCCGCAGTAACATGAGGCGGGCGGGGTTGTCTCGGTGCTGCGCCGTGGACGCACGGCGGGGTGCCTGCAGTGCCAGGTGGGTCCATGGGGGACATCAGCATCGGACGGCGTGTCACGCGCTCGCTGACGCCGAGGTCGTTGCCTAGGTCACAGGTGGGCAGGTGCGCGTGCGTGCGTGGGTGGAGGCGAGGGCGTGCAAGCGCAGCAGCGCGGTCGTTGGCATAGGGCCACGCAGCACCGCATCGTGTGTATGTGTGTGCATGCGTGGATGGGCGATGACCGTGGGGAGGGTACATGGGGCTGCGACCTGCGTGGAGGGGTCTGTTCGGCACGTCCCCGTGTGGCCGCACTTGCGTGTGTGAGCAGGCGCGCGGCGGCACGTCCGTCGGTACCGAACCTCACGTGCGTTCGTGACATCGCAACGCGTGCGATGTGGGTGGTAGCGCTGCATCAGGGGCCCGGGCTCCTGCTGGTGGTGCTGTAAGGCCACTAGAGCCTGTAGTAACCCGAGGTGGGGCAGGTCGGCGTGGTGCTGCGCGACGGACACGCGCTGGGGTGCTCGCGGTGTCCTGTGGGTCCATAGGGGTCGGCGTCGCCCTACTGTGGACCACGGTGGCTCGTCGTGTGCATCATGGATGGGTGGTGGAGGAGAGGTCGGATGGGAGCACGAGGGAGACACTGTAGATGCTGAGATATCCATATATCTCAACATCTAGCACCGGAGCACCCACACCGACCCCGTGAATCATCAAGGGTAGACGATTCCCTACTTGAGGGACTGTATAGTAGCGGAGAGACCCACAGATGACAGATCATCCTTAGTTCCTCCTTCCATACCAGACTACGAGTTCACGTTGTCTCTCCAGTATCTACGCGACCCACGTCTTTATTCGTTCTTACTTGACGTGATCCGCGTCCACATGGTGGCAACGGTGAGATTGTAAATCACCAGAAGTCGTACAGCTTGAGCCCCCTAGCGTTCTCGATCACGGGTGAATGAAAGAAGATCATCCGGACCGTACAGCCTCAAACAACCCCAATCCCGAAGCAATCATCCGATTCGCACAAATCAGGTCCATAAGAGAGCTACAAATGTGTACACTATTCGCTGTCGACCCTGAAATAGAAGTCCGCAGAAATAAGAAGATTTTCCACACCCGAATCTCAGGACGAGCCCCCTTACTTGTGTGGGCCGAAAGGTGGGACCCAATATACGAGACAGGAACCCGCTACCCCAGCACACTCAAACTACGGGCTTGGAAAATTGCAACAACCAAACTCACCGAACCCGCACGAGTCGTCCGACTTGGTTTCCCAAACGACCACGTGGAAAGAATCGTATTCTCGATCACTAGGAACCACGAGAAGTGGCACTTCATCTGGATCGTCCAAGCGTCAGCAGAAGAACCCCTGAGCCCAATCTCCATTCGTACAGTCTGTGAGAGAATAGAAGAATTCTACGGAACGCTCGCATAAACAGCCATCCTGGAGTCCCCCTCACCGAAAAAAGAATCCCACTCCAGTCGAGACCTGCTACACCTCTCATCACCCCTTTCAGACCTCGACAAGTCCGGAGCGGCACAAACCCCCCACGACTCACCTTCCACCCAGAAGTGAACCCGCTCGTCGAAAGGAGAGAAGTCCCACCACACCTATCCCCCACAAGACACCGTCCCCCACTAGGATAACCTCTAGTGTTAGCACCAAATTCGAAACTTACGCCACCTCATATCCCACGCACATCAACTACCGCGACGACGGTGCCCCACACGCACACAATCCCACCAACAGCGAGCACTACGTTGTCAGTCACACAAAAGAGCCGCACTCACATGTTGTCCAAAGTCAATATCTTCAAGGGCAGCCCAGGACAAGACGGCGACGAATGGCTACAAACATTCGAGAAAGCCTGCTACGAGCGAGGCATAGATGCAGACGAAGCCGAGAAACTCAAGTACCTCAAGCTCTGCCTGTCGGGCGAAGCGATGCGACAATTCAGATCATGGGACCCGGCCTGCAGAACTTCCTGGTCAGCATTTACGACGAAATGGGGAGAAGCATATCCAAGTCGCGAAATACTACCCACCATCGCAGAGACGTTTAGCGACTGGCAGAACGCGCACATCTCCGAAGCCGAGTTGTTGACGAAGACTGTGGATGAAGGACAGAGACCAGTCTGGGCCCTAGTGAAATTCGCACAAACACTGAGCGAACTAGGCGCCAGGCTCACAGGCATGGACACAGTAACGAAGTCCCACTACGTTTTCCAAAACTTACCACTGTGCGTTCAAGAAGCACTACCGTTTGACCACTCGAACATGCCCAACTTCAAAGCTCTACTCCTCGCACTACAGAACCTGGATCACCAGCGACTCGCGATGAGAGCATCGATCGACTTGCAGGTCAGCAACCTCAGCCACCAGCTGGCCAGCAACACAGCCCGGATGGAAGCATTGGAAAGAGATAGGAGGAACATACCGACTTCAAACCGTCAGTCGGTGCTTTCCACCCCAAACAACGTGGTACAGCGCCAACCACCAACAACCCCAAACGGGAACATGACGAAACCAGTCGATCTGCTATTCGACAAGTCAACCGAAGGAAGATGAAAATATGAATCGGCAGTCAAAGCCTTTTTCACGACGCACGGGCAAAACGCAACCCCCTCCCTAGACAAACCATTCCCTTTGTCTCCAGGGTCCCCAAGCCCAGGCAGCCAGGAATGTTGGACTTGCGGCACCCAAGGTCACAGAAAAGGAGACGCAACGTGCGACCCTCACAGAGCCCTACCGAGACAAGAGCAACTGTACAGGGAGATCGTGGGAAAAGCGGTGTCTAGAGCTATGGCGAGAGCCAACAGACAAAGCCAACAACGCATGCTGATGTATCTACAGACTGGAGACGCATCACAACTAGACGGTGCCGACGGCGGAGTAGAAGACGAGTCGGAAAATGGTGGAGGAGAATGCGTTTAAAGAGCCGCATCTCTCCTATTCAACAAGACTCTTTACAGTTCGCCTGGACGGTCTCCCGAGGAGAATCGACGTCGTCGGGAGACAAAAACGCCACCCAGCCCAGAGCGAGTCGACTTCCCCCCCATCTGAATTTTCTTGGCATCGGTGCCCAAAGCAGCACGCAGCTCAACCAAACCCCTGAGATCGCTATTTCATCACCACCCGTTACAAACTACATGTCGAACATTCTAGACAATGACAATATATCCAGTTCTGGATACACGGGTGAAAAAAGAGCACTCTTAGACATGAGATCATCTCAAGAAGCGTTAAGAAGAGTGCAAGCGAACGGCCGACTCGTCACAGATATAGAAGAGAGAGAAGTCGTCCACTTATTCTTACCACGAGAAAAAGAGGATATCTTCTCTAACCCTTTCCTAGCGAAAGTCGACATCACGGGCAAAAATAAAGGGACCATCCGAGTGGAAGGAACAGTAGATGATGGCGGCCTGCTGTGTGCACTCGACGCAGTACTATGGAGACAGTGGCATGCCATCCTAGGGGAATTAGAACCATCCCCACTAGCGTGCGTAATGGGAAACGGAACAGTCACAAAATCGATTGGTCGGACAGACCTCTTTATCAACGTACACGGGATCGCCACCAAAATACAAGTGGAAATACTTGACTCAGGGGGCGCTTTTGAACTCCTACTAGGGAAACCATGGTTAGGACGCTGCTCTGCGATACACGACTATGCAACGGACGAGTTGAGAGTGAAAACTAGTGACCAAGAAGTGACCATCCCAAACCTCTTCGAGCATCTTAGGTGTTACGTATCGAGATTTCCACTAAGTCGGAACTAGAAAGGACGGCGGCTTCAACTTATAGGTTGCGCCCCCGATGAACTATCGTCCTAAGTATTTCGGAACTGAGTCGGAAGTCGGAAAGTACTGAACTAGAGGTTGGTCGGAACTTGAGTCGGAACTGAGGCGGAAGGCGGAAGACGGAAGGACTGAGATCTTGCTAGACTCGCTGTGCTAAGAACAGGAGATGGAGCGAAGGAAATCAAGTATTGAAGGTGATTATCTGATTGCAGAATAACAGACATACATGAGGGGGTTTTTATACAAGGCGCAGAGCAACAAGTAATGGTGTTGTACTAAGCAAATTCCGGAGGAAGCGGAAGTCGAATACAATGTGTGGGAACTAACTAATTGGGAACAATGGGACTACAAGGGGGGTTCAGGGTAAGGTAGAACAATGGCAAAGAACAAGGGGTCGGGAAAACATATCTGACAACGAACTACAAGGATGACCGGATGTGTGGTTTTGATGGATGGCGAGGTGGGTCCGGTGGGTCCGAGTAATAGAGTCGAAAGAACAAGGGAAATGTACAAGGGGCGGAATGGCGGAAATGTCGGAGGGGCGGAACGTGTGGCGGAACTATTGGAGAGGCGGAATGTATGGCGGAACTAAGGGTCGGAAGTCGGAAATGAACGGTCGTAACAGTATCTCCCTTCTAAGGTCGAGCCCCGCGAGACCACAAGTCGGAATCACGTGACCTGTGAACAAACGCGTCGGAGTTTGAAAGATAGGCTGATGAACAAAACGCGTCTTCTCTCCATTCCATCATGAGTGCCCCAGTAGATTTCTCTAAGATGTCCAGCGCGGAGATGAAACAGCACTTCGCTGATATGCTCGCGCAAAAGGAAATGGCCGAGAAACGCGAGGCTGAGGAAGCTGCGCGGAAAGAGAAAGAACGTCGGGAGAAGGAGCGGAAGGAGCAGGAGAGGAAAGAGCGCGAACGCCGCGAGGAGGAGGAGCGCGTCCGTGAAGAGAAACGGAAACGGAACGCGGCACGGAAGGCTGCTGCGGACAAGGCTGCTGCAGAGAAAGCGGCTGCGGAGAAAGCGGAAAGGGATCAGGTGAGTCGGAAATGTCCGGCGGAAATGTTCTTGAAATTAACTGGAGTTCTTCCAGAATCATGTTCAGGACGAGTCAGAGTCAGACTCGGAAGGTTCGGCGGAAAGTACACCGACTCCGGAAGGAAAAGGGAAGCAAAAGGAAATTGCGACCCCGGTGAACCTTGTGGCGGAACGGAAACGTCGAGCGGACGCATTCCAGAAGGCTCGAAAGGAGAAGTTGAGTCGGATGTTGGAACTCCGTGAACTGGGGCCGGAAAATCCCGCGACTAAGAAGCGGAAGACTCAGGACGGCGATGAGGAAAAGGCCCCTTGTGACCCATGCGAGTCTAAGGGGGTGGATTGCACATGGTCGAGCAATCCACGGGAAACGTCGTGCGACCAGTGCCGTGACAGGAAAAGGCGCTGCGTCGTGGACGGGTGCGCTTCGAGGTTGGAGCGAAAGAAACAGAAGGTTGAGGAGTCAAATCCGAAGGCGGAACCGGGACCGAGCGGAGGGAGGGCCGAGGAATCCTTTCCAGTGACCGGAAAGTCGGCACAGGCGGTGTTGAACCGGTTCACCATGGCTTCTCCGCTCCTCGACATCGCCGGGTCACTGAGGGCCATGCGGGAACAGCAACGCGAAATCCGGGATATCATGATCAATATGGCCGCGGTTCAACAGCATCAGGTTCTGTCGATTCAGAACCAGATGACTGTTATGTCCACAGTGCTACAGCAGTTGACGCGGGAAATGAGGTGGCGGAATGATTTGGTCCGGGACCGAATGGATGCGCGGCTGCGGGAGCAGGGAGTTGGGGCGGAAACGGGTTCGAGCGGTGGGGCGGAAACGAGGGAAAGGGTGGAAACAGAGTTGGTGAGTGTCGAGGTGGGGGAGGCGGAAAAAGAGCCGGAAGCGGAAGAAGAGGTCGAGGCGGAGACAATGGGGGAGGAGTAGGTGTATCAAAGACTTGTAGATAATTTCTTGAAGTGTCGGAAAATAGAGTAACGGGAAATTAATCGGATTTTGACAAATGACTTAAGAACTGTAAGAATCAATGGGCGTCGGAAATGAGGTCGGAAATGACTAGGGCGTGGAAATGGGGCCAGGCTTGTCAGGATATGACTTGTGGAAATCAGAGACGAGGTCAGAGGCGTGGTCAAGTTCCGTGGCGGAATCCACGAAGTCTCTTCGTCAGTGTTTTCATAGCCTGCCCACTTGACTAGGTACTGGAGTTGGCAGCGGTATCTTCTGTCGAGCTTGGAGTTGAGAATTTCCGAAATCTCATATTCCGGTTCTCCGTGATGACGACTGGCGGAGGCGGAGGTTGTTCTCGATTCGGAATTGTATTTGGAACTGCGGGTTCAAGCATGGAGACATGGAATACCGGATGTACTGCGCGCATATTGTCAGGAAGTCTGAGGGTGAAAGAACGACTGCCGGCCTTAGCGATGATCTCGTAAGGACCGAGGTATTTCTCAGAGAGCTTCTTCGAGGGGCGAGTGGTGCGGAAGTTTTCCGCTTTGACAAAGGCTTTGTCGCCTATCTCGAATGCCGGTTGCGGAAGGCGTTTCCGATCGGCGGAAGTTTGGTATCTCTTCTGGGCAGCTGTAATGTTCTCTCGGAGGTGCTGGTGAAGGTCGTCAAGTTCCACAACGAAATCTCGGGCTCTTGCAGAGGCGAGGTCGCGTTCAGGGTGGATGGCGAGATTCGGGTGGTAGCCCTTGTTGGCATAAAAGGGTGAAATTCCGGTGGTAGCGGAAGGCGCGTTGTTGTAGGCAAATTCCGCGAGGAAGAAGGTCGGACCAATTGCTATGTTGGTAGTTGCAATAGACGCGGAGATACTGCTCAAGGGTCTGATTAGTACGTTCCGTTTGTCCGTTC
>WHVA01000776.1:0-37634 GCA_015179125.1 Gautieria morchelliformis
CGGAATTGGGTCCTCAAGCTAGGGAGTAACTTCACCACGTTGAAGAGGGTGGAGCGGGACATGGACACGGAAGTCGGAGGCGTAGGCATTCTGTCACCCTCCACACCACTGTGAAGGGCCCAAGGTAGCGGGCCAAGCTTCTGCCAAGGGCGTGTGGTGCGGATGTCACTTGCATCTAGATATACCTTGTCTCCAACTTGGTACTTGAGGGCCGGAACCCGGCGTTGGTTGTAGTACCTTGCCATGTCATCCTTGCCTTCGCAAGGGCCAACTTGGCTTCCGAAAGGGTGGAGTCCATGCGGTCTCGGAACTCATTGACCGTCTCGAGTCAGGACTCAGCCTGGCGTGGTTCGAAGCCCATCTGTGGGTGCGTCCGGAGTCAAGCATGAAGGGAGTCTGTTGGTGGCGGAATGTACATGGTTGTTGTATTGGAATTCCGCCAGTGGAAGTAACTCATCCCAGTCATCCTGCCTCTCATTGACAAAGAGGCGGAGATATTGCTCCAACTCCTGATTGACCCGTTCCATCTGTCCATCACCCTGTGGATGGTACGCTGTTGTGGTAGCCAGCTTTATGCCGAGCAGGTGGTAGAGCTCCCGAGTCAGTTCCGCGACAAACTGCAGACCTCGGTCGGAAACAACTTGCTTTGGGAGCCCATGCAACTTCCAGACATGTGCAAGGAACAGGGGGCCGCTCCGAGGGCTGTTATCTTCGTGTGCGTCGGAATGAAGTGGGACACCTTGCTTACGAGTCCACAACGTTCATGATCGCGTCGTAGCCATGAGACTCTGGAAGTTCAACGATGAAGTCGACACTGATGGTGTCCCAGCGGGATGCGGGAATCGGGAGTGGAACAAGTTCTCCGACGGCGGATGTCATTGCGCTTTGGTTCGGAGACAAAGGTCGTATGTCTTCACGTACTGTCCAATGTAGCGGGACATCTGAGGCCACCAGTAATTCCGAGCTACTAATTCCAGTGTCTTCCACCTGGCAGCATGCCCAGCGACCCGTGTGTCATGGTGCTGGGACACGATGCGGCGGCGGAGGTCCGCCCCACCTGGAACATAGACCTTGCCTCTGAAGTGGAGCAGTCCATCACGTTCCGACCATTCCGCTGCCCGTACCGACCATGAGTGTCCTTTCCGAAGTTCCTCCACCGCCTTCACCACCGACTCCTCTTCTCTCCATTCCGATACTGCCTCCAGATGTCTCGGAGTATTTCCACTTCCGCCCCAACTGCAGTCACTCCCTCTAGGGCACGGATTGCAAAGAGACTTGGGCGGATCAGTGTCATATCCGCGTTGTCTCCACTTCCGCTTCCATGATCTGCACGGCGGGATAGGGCATCGGGCTTGCCCATGGTGCGGCCAGGCCGGTGGTGGAGCATGAAGTCGAACCGGGACAGGTGCAGGGACCACCGTGCTTTTCGTTGGTTCAACTTCTTGGATGTGCGGAAATACTCGAGGTTTTTGTGGTCTGTCCAGATCTCAAACGGGCATAGAGCACCCTCGAGGAAATGTCGCCACTCCTCCAGCCTCGGATGATTGCCAGCATCTCTTGTCGTGAATCTCATAGCTCCGCTTGACCGGACTAAGGCTTTTAGAGAAGAAGGCAATCGGATGCCATCCCCCATCATCTTCCAATGATGTTGTGACAAGACCGCTCCGGTAGCTGTGTTGGAAGAATCTGCCTCGACTCGATAAGGGCGAGAGTCATCGGGAAAGATCAGGACCGGGGCAGACGTGATCAGCTCCTTGAGTTTGTCAAAGGAGGCCTGTTCCGGCTCTCCCCACTGCCATCCAACCTCCTTCTTGGTGAGGTGAAGAGGGCACGAGCGTGGCAGGAGAAGTCCTTGATAACCGCGGTAGAAATTGACAAACCCAATGAAGGACTGGACCTCCTTCTTGTTCCGCGGCACGGGCCACTCGATACACCGGAAACTTTGACTGGGTCCATTTCCACCTTTCCTTCTGACACAATCACCCCAAGATACTCTATCTGCGTCCGCTCAAATTCCACTTTTCCGGCTTGAGACACAGGTTATACTCCCGAGCCGTTCCAGCACTCTGCGCACGACTTCCTGATGTTCCGACATTGTTTTTGTGAAGATGAGGATGTCATCGAGGTAGACGCAGACAACCCCTTCTGCTATCATGTCACGGAAAATGTCATTCATCATCGTCTGGAATGTGGCGGGACTGTTGGTGAGGCCAAAGAACATGACCTGTGGCTCAAAGAGTCCGCGGTTGGTGCGGAATGCGGCCTTCCACTCGTCTCCTCCCGGATCCGAACATTATTGAAGCCCCAGCGGACATCCAGCTTAGTGAAGTACTTGCCCCGCGGAGTTGTGTGATCAGTTCGGAAATGAGTGGAATGGGGTACCTGTTCTTGATCGTGATCGCATTCAAGGCCCGGTAATCCTGCACAAGTCTGAGCGAGCCATCCTTCTTCTTGATGAAGAATACCGGAGATGCCATGGGTGACTTGGCAGGGCGGATCCTCCCTGTACGGAGGTTTTCCGCAAGGAATGCATCGAGCTCTACTTGCTCCTTGGGTGACAGCGGGTAGACTTTGCAGTTGGTGGGCTTTGACCCAGGCTCCAACTCGATGGCATGGTCCCACAGTTTCCGTGGAGGCAGGGCATCAAACGACTCCTTGGCAAAGACGTCCTCGAACCCCCGCAGGTACTCCGGAATTTCCGCCTCCACTCTATCATGCTTCTTGGAGGCTTCAGCAAGGCGTTGCGAAATATTTCCGGTGGCGCGGATGTGTTCTGCTTCTGGCGGAAGGTTCACATACAGCAAGTGCTCCCCTTCTGCCAGAGTGTCTTCCGGGCCAAGTCGGATGACGTCGGAATCGGAATCGGAATCGGGACCCGGTTCAAATTCCGCTTCCGAGTCTTCTTCTGCAAGCAGTGGATGGGGGCCAGAACGACATGTCTGTATGAGCCGTTCGGTTTTCCGCTGCTCCTGGCGCTCCTTCCGCACTTCCGACCGGCACATGTGACACTTGGCTGGGCATCGACTCATCAGTACCTTCCGAGTCTGCCAATTGATCTCCGGGTTGTGCTCCTGAAGCCAGGTAAACCCGAGGATGATGTCTTGCTTCCCCAGGCTGGTGACTGCAAAGGAAGTGCGTTCTGTGTGTCCGTCGTAGCGGAGAATTGTGTCTACTATCTCTGTGATGACCCTGACTCATTGGGGCTTCCATCCACATTGAACACTGGGATTGCACGTTGCAACCTCCGCGTAGTCAGTCGGTTCCGTTCCACATAGTCCCGGTCCATAAACTGACCAGTGGCCCGCAATCAACAAGGGCGGGTCCGGATTTGACTTCCACCCTATCTGTCGTCTGGATCTCCACCTTAATGACTAGTGACTTGGGGCCAGGGGTGGCAGCAACAACATAGCGCTTCGGGAGGCGTCTCTCCCAAGGGTGGATGCGGGATGGATGGGGTGTCGAATTTGGTTTTTGTGTGACTTTATCTGCTGGGTCTGTACGAAGTGAGGGGTGTGGGGGCTTTTCATTCTCTACTTCAAGACAGGCAAACCGGTTATGTACAGGAAGCAGGGGCACACATCTCACCCGCTGCGCGTCACAAAATCCGATGCATCTTCCACTTCCGATGCACCATGTTCCGCATTTTCGGAAATTCCTTCCGCAGTGGGCATCCCGCTTATGTCTGTGAGTGCGAGGAACTCTGGAAGGAGCTCAAGCTTCTCCTCTGTGGTCATAAGCCGGATGTCAAAGGCTTGGGGGCACTCGCGGGCATAGTGGCCTGGTTGTTGACATCGGAAGCAGGTGATGGCTCCGTGGCCTTTTCCGCGCATGCGGTCAACATCCATCGGGGCAGGGCCACTCTTCGAGGGAGGGGGGCTAGGGTTCCTAATAGGAGCAGGCGGAGCAACCATCGGAAATATTTTCCATGTGGGAACGAATGTACTTCCGGGTTTTGGCACGGGTGGAGCAGGACGAGCGGAACTGCGTGTCATGTTCCGGTTTGTCTCCACAAAGGCCTCGTTTGCTTCCCTGTTTCGGGACACCCTTCGCGCAGCTTGGTACCACCCTTCCAGGTCATCGAAATCCGGAGCTCCATCCCCAAGCAGCGCAACTTGGTTCTGGAGTGTCGGATCAAGCCCTCGTCGGAATTTGATGACGATCATCTTGTCGTCGTCATACTCCGCAAGGTCGATGAGCTCCTGGAAGCGGTCAATGTAGTCATCGACCGCATCCTTGGCCTGGTACCAGCTGGTCCCCTCGAGCTTCATAAGGGCTGTGAGCTGCTCATTTTTTGGGCAGAACTGGTCAGAAAATGTTTTCTCGAAGGCGGCCCAGTCCCGGAAGTAGTTCCCCTTGCCCTTTGCTTCATGTCGGATCACCTTGTTTGCAAAATGGGCTGCGCGATCCGACTTGAAAAAGGACAATGTCCAGTGAATCCGAGCCTGGTCGTTCAGAAAGAGGTCTCCGACAATTGTGAAGTAGATGCTACATGTGTTGAAGAATGCGCGTCCCTTCTCCCGATCTCCGTCAAAGTCCGCCGGAGTCGCAGGTTTGACCTTTGCCAACTTTGCGGACATCCTCTGTTCCGCCAGTTCCGCTTTTCCGAAATCCGGCTCATCCAGCATTGCATTTCCACCACGTGGAATATCTAACTTAACCAAAATCGTTTGTAAGGCTGTTTCAATCGCGTCGGTCTTCATCCGGTTCCGCGTCAATTCCTCCTCCATATTCCGAAGGCGATCATCCGGGTCCATGTCAGAAAGGGAAATATGGGACGGGATTTCCGGGGTTGGGAGCTCGACGTAAGAAGAGGGGCTGTCGTATACCGTGTGTGCGGAAGAGGTTGCGATCTCCGAGTCGCTGTCTCCGATTCCGAACGCACCTATGGCGAATGCAACGCGCAGCACGACCGCCGGTCCTCTAGGGGAGAGACTTTTCTGCTGTAAGGGCAACCCTGGCTGGTTGTGGAGATCACACTATCACACAACTGACAAGGGGAAATCCAAAGTCTGTATAAATGAACAGAGTATACAAGAGAGGGGATTCTCACCTGACAAGGGGAAATCCAAAGAGAAAAGTCTAAGGACCCCCAATGTCAGCGAGCCCGTATTATACTACGCTGCGCAGCCAGGGACAACACTTGGCACCCGCCATCAACCCTGCATCCCCCTGACCCTTGATCGACCCTTGATGCCACCTATTATGCGAGTCGCTTGATTTCTGACACTGTTCCGAGAGCGGAAGTCGGAAATTGGAGTGGAACTGGAAAAGTGAACAGAACCGGTGGAAGTTCTCCCAGAAGCGGAATCATTTCCGAAAGCGGAGGCGGAGATGGAATCGGAACCGGAAGCGGAGTCGGAAATGGAGTCGGAACTGGAACTGGAAATGGAAAACAGGGTGTCCCCTGACAAACACCCCTGACACTATCCCCATCACTCCCATGATTTTATGACTATAAGTAGCTACTACGAATGTATGAATCAATCCTCCAGAATCAACTGTTTCAACCCCTGAAGTTACTGTAGTCTTGTTTGATAGCTACAGAACTTAAATCTTGATAGTTTACTCCAATTCTTCGTTGAGAGTTCACTATTATTGTTTACTCTAGACTACCTCAAAAGTGAAGCCTTTTGATATAGTTATCCTCTAGATCGAGACCATTCTCTCGTCGACACGGTCACGTGACCTTCATCCATCAGTGCCGGACGCGCCTCGTGAGGCTTAGTCAGCACACTCGTGGAGAAGACAGAGGCGAGGATAATGGAATCCGCAGCATTAAACGAGGGCTCACAAAAGCCCACGAGTGTCACCGCATCACGCGACGACGACAACAATGATGTCAGAGTCATCTCCGCAGGTAATGATGGCGCACCCCTGCACCGGATCGTTGAACAAGGCGTGGAGCTGTCCAAGGTCTTATGAGACGTGTACCATAGGGACGCCATGTTCTCAAAGATCATGGAGCACCCAGGACGCGCACCTGAGATTCAGAATCCGGGACGGGCTGATTTGGACAAAGAATCAGCTCAAAGGAGACGTCATGGCCATCCCCCAATCTGTTCTTCAAGGGGGAAGGAGGCTGATTGAAATAATCATCGATCAAGCACACCAGATAGTCGGTCACTACGGCCATCTGAAGACTTCAAACTACGTTTGAAGGTCATATTGGTGGCTGGGCATGAGCCCAGACATTGAGTCATTCTGCACATCTTTTCTCTTTGGATCTCCTCTACCTCAGGTGTGCTGCCTTGTATTTACCTGGGCAATGGAGACAGCACAGAGGAAAGGGGAGGAAGGTCTAGGTCTGAGAACCAGTCAGGGAAGGGTCGGGTAAAAGAGGGGATGACCTGAAATGGGATAAGGGGTGGAAGGTCAGGCACAGACTGCTGTCGCCCACAACCACAAAGGGGGCCAATGCTCGGAGGGAGGTTTGGGTAAGGAGACGGTGAATGAATGAATCTGTCGTACACGACTGCAAAGGGGTTCAAAGCTCAGAGGGAGGTTTGGGTGAGGAGACGGTAAATAAATCTTAGGACGCCGATGAGCACCTGACATGTCGGCACAGCATGACATGATCACCCTGTTAGGGACGCGGCAGGAGGGTAATCCACGATCAGAGGAGCAGGGCAATCAGCGTTGTGGCACTGCACCTGCACTGTATGGCCAACACAACACAACACAACACAAGAGATTCCAGAGATTCAAGAGATGAGTGCGATACCCATCTTGTCCTGCACAAAGGTGTATGCTAATGATGCGGGATGTGTGGCGCAAGAAGAGGGGGGCGGGGAGAGGCGAAGCGTCGCGGGAACAAGATGATGGGGGTGTGTAGGACAAGACCTCAGAGGTAGTGTTTTCCAAGTCCCGGCTAAAGCCCCGGCCTAGCCCGAGCCGGGCCGCTAAAAGACCGAGCCGGGCCGGGCCCAAGCCGTTATGGGGCCAGCTTTGAGGTCCCGTCCCTGGATCCAGAGAGCCGGAGCCGGGCCCGAAAGCCGCGGCTTTTGGGCGCTTCTCAGGCGATGCTGGAGCCAGCTTTGTACCCAGAATAGACAGGTAGTTACATTTACTAATAAGTGAAAAAATCTGCGTCCGTCTTTCTGATCGCCCCCTATGCCTTTGCCCCGCATTTCCGACAGTGACAGCAGCGAAGAGGAGGTCATCGAGGTTGCCGGCCCCAAACCACTGTGGAAGCCCTTGAGGACGGGTTGTTGCAAACGCTCAGCAGGAATTAGACGTTATCAGTCAGGAGCAGGCGGCGGTCACAAGCAACTTGTTGGCCGCTACTGCTTCCCAGGCCACCTGTGCTGCTGCATGCCTGGACGCTAAAGCGAGGGCCAACGCAATCAGCGATCGGCTCACGGAACTCGATAAGGTGCACTGTGAGCGACTCCATGTCGCAGAGCTAACCGAGAAAGTAAATGTCAAATCCGCTGAACTTGACGCTCTTGTGTCCGTCGCCAGGGCTGAACGCACCGAAGCTCGCCAATACCTCCAGAGGGCGCAAGCTCATGTGTCTCGCTTCAGCTCAGTGGCAGAGGCGATAGGCCTCGTCCAAGGACAGATTGAATCCCACGAAATACAGGCGTGAGAAGGGCTTTATTTGGTAATGGAGCAGAAAAGAAACGATGCATTAGAAGAGGCACGGTCCGAGGCCCAGGCAACCTTTGCAGCACTTAGGAATGCACGCACGGCCTTCGAGAAGCTACGAGAGACAGCACGAGAACGAGGAGCGAGATGTGGAACACAGAACATAAGCAGAAATAGAAACAGGAAAAGAGACAGAGACAGAGACAGAGACAGAGACAGAGACAGAGACAGAGACAGAGACAGAGACAGAGACAGCCTGGAGACAGAGACAGAGACAGAAACAGAAACAGAAATAAATGAGAACGAAAAAGAATTGCGATGCATGCCGTGAGCTGGGTGCACGAAAAAAAGCCAATCGTAAAAGCACGCTCAAGCTCCCGTTTCCTCCGTAGATGTAGTGGGACCTCCGACCTCAAATAATCCTGTCTGGCATCTTCAGGGAAGTACGTTTTATGAAACGGTTCGCCTCTTACTGCCATTCGAACAGATCAATGACAGGGCGTTAGCGAATTACAATGCTACCTTCGAACATGGACGACGCGCGTTGAACGCAGTACTTAGAACAAGGAGGCAGATCCGAGTCAACCCGCTCCCGCACCTGCCCCGGCTCCGGAAATACCCGCCACGAACGCCCAGGAACCCGGTCGCTGCCCTACGCTACCGAGTCTCAGAGGGCTCCTGACGAGCTCGGAACGGGCCTTTGAACTTGTAGTCCAGCAGATAATTGACGGCTTTGCTGGAATGGCGACCGGCGGCACTGACGTACAGATGCAGGGAACTGCTCACTTGACTTACAGGAGGTTAGTTGCTTCGAACATTTTAGAAATTCACTGGTATGAGAGCGCCATTACAGCTTCATTACACTCGCGTGACTGCTTCATGCAAAGCGCCAGCCAAGGCTTCGCAAGCTATCGGCGGGGGCCACGTTGAATGGCGAGTGGTCGGCGTTCCGGCGACCGGACACAACGCGTCGGTACTCATTGCTAGGGTAGCCGATGATGTGCCCTTGCTCTTCAAGGTGGGAAATCGTGGGAAATCCGAGGGCCAACACCTTTTGCCGTGTTTTCTCCGCGTATTATGCTTTCTTTCGGAGCAACGGCTACCTGCCGGCACCCCGGCCTACATCATCTACTCAGTAAAGTGTAGTCTGAAGTATCGGGTTGGTCAGAGCCCAGACGAAAGACACTATGATTCGCAGGTGCAGCGCGGCCGACTCGGAGTTGATCTATCACCAATGACACAATACAGTATGAAGAACACTGGAATTTCTTTCCGACAAGACCCGGCTGATTTTTCAATGGCGGCTAATGTTCCGGAGCAAGACTTTTGCATGAGGTACGACTCGGAAACGCTACTCAGCTTTCAAGTAAAAATCCAGGAATACTCTGGAGGTCGTATGGGACACGGAGGACTCGAGGTGATCCGAGTTAACATGTTGCACTGGCCTGGACCAGAGCAGTAGTCCTTCTAAACCGTAAGTTACAATTCACCATTAAATAGATTATGGCCACTGCCCTACAACACCACCCCCCTGTCTATCGTTTGGGAATCAAGGGTGTGGTACGTGGCACCGTGGCAACCTACTTGCTGTACATGATCATCACTCTTGGTGTTCCCTAGATTCCACCATGGACGGGCCTGCTGCGTACTGGTCAGACACGAGTTGATATGGCCACTCACCACTATAAACACTATAAAACATGGTGATAATTTCTTCAAGCCTTTACCTCAATCTCAAACTAACTTAAACTCCCTCGTATTCAAACTTTCCAGAATGGCGATATTCGCTTTTTTATTCATCTTCCTCGCCCTTGTTTTCGTCTACAATGTTATATCCACCATTGTCAGAAAGTATCTTCGAGGTACTTTGACTGCAATGGACGAGATTCCCGCCCTTGGCCTTCTCAGAGGTAAAGACCTTAAAATTAGTGGCACGGCTGTCGTCTGTGGTGGCAGGTACTTTCACCTTGTAACCCTCTGTTAACGAGCTCAATATTTGTGCATTGGCATTGCAGCATTGCGGGGTTACTTAGTGCTCGGGTGTGCGCTGATCATTTCGAGACTGTCGTTATGGTCGAACCAGAAGAATCGGTCACGAGGCCGGATGACCACCACCATGACGAGAAGTCTTCCTCAGTTGTTCAAAAACGATCACGCGTTCCTCAATACACCTCATACCACGGGTATCAAGCATTCATGACGCTTGCCGTTCGAAAATGGTTTCCAAACTTTGACCATGAGGTTGTCAAAGCAGGTGCCAGGTGTGCACCATCAGCTTTAGATCGGACTGACACTAAAGCGATCGGGATAGAGTCGTATCTGCAGACACCAAGTTTCATGTTGCTGGTGTCCCTATTGAGGCACCCTGGCACCAGTATACGGCCAACAATTTCCCAACGATCACGACTTTAACAAGGGCTGGGTTGGAGACACTTCTTCGACGACTGGTACTGGCTACTTGCCCCAATGTTAAATATGTCCCAGGGGCCGTTATTGCGCTCGTTAGATCAGAGTCGTCAGCTGACGCTATCGATTCGGTACGCGTCCGTTCTCGTGATGGTGAAGAGAGCAACATCCCAGCTACGCTTGTCATTGGTAATATTCCAGCCATGACTTTCTCTTGAACTCAGGCCTGACTTCCGAACCAAAGACTGTACGGGACCTGCGCGAGGCGGGTTTAAGTGGCTCCAAGATCCTTCCTTCACATCGACTTCTGGGACCGAGCAGCAAGTGTCTCCCTTGCCACTCGAGGCCCTCAAACACACTTACGACCCCAAGATGGCGTATACCACATGCGCATTCGACGTGCCTCCGGCACTTATGTCGCCCATAAAAGCTCTCGGTTTCCCTGAGGACTTCGCAACCGCAGGATTGCTGTATGTCAGCGCCGCTGACCCCAGTACCGACAGCCGAAATGTGATTATCGGAATGAAAGGAGAAAGCTCCGGTGCGTACCGCCTACAATCGTTCGTTGAATCTAACCGACTGGAAAAATAGTCCAATTTGCTTGTGGAGGGTGGGATGTGCGCGAACGGATGACCAGTATAGCCGACATCAAGAAATTCCTTTCTGAGATGGTAGTATTACGCCCTGTCCCAGATTGGATCTTTCGACTGCTCGAGTTATTTGAACAAGAGAAAGTGCCAGCTACTTACGTGTATGCCCGCTGTCGTGCGTTCATTCTCATTATGTTTGAACGAACCCTACTAACACATTGTGCAGCGCCGTCGGTATATATCCAATACCATCTTGCTAAGAACATCCCTTCCAACTTCATTGCTATCGGGGACTCTGTCCTGAAGCTCAATCCAGTCCGAGGGTAAGAGCTGTCATTTAGTTCCGGAGTATCTGCTAAATATTCTGGATGCCCCCTTAGGCAGGGATGTACTAAAGCATGCGTCGAGGCAGTGACCCTGAACAGCTTGCTGATAAAATGCGCTGCTACTCCTACCGGAAACACTAAGGGCACTGGAAATCTACTTCCCAAAGACTTCAGTCGAAACTTCTTCCATTTACAGGCAAAGCGCACAGGAGCTCTATGGTCAGTTGCTTCTCGCTTCACTTACGCAGCGCTGCATCAGCTGATCATACTGATCTTAGGGACACGTATAAGTCCGAGGACTACGCATGGAAGACTACGACTCCCGCTAAAGGCGATAGCCTTGAGACAGGTGCGTGGAAACGTGCATATGGAAAGGCTCTTCTTCAACTAGCGATAAAGGTAATCGTCTATATATTCAGTTCGGAGTAGATTTGACGATGTTATGGTCCAGGATCGAGAGGTATCTGCGGTGTTCTGGCATGCGGGCAATTGGTTGACACCTTCAACCGAATTATTTTCTCCGATAATTATCTTGAAGCTTGCGTGGATGCAGGTGCCAGGTTGCTTCGGGTTGTAGGTGCTTCATGCATGTGGTTGTGATCTATCCGTGATCCTGTTGAAATTCCGCTCTCCGCAAGTACTTTACAGCGTCGTACAATAATCACTAATGAATATCAGTAATGATTTGATGAATCAAGAGCCGGAGCAATGTCTGCCCTAAATCCAAGGTGGCAAGCGTAAGCCTCAGTGGGATTGTTATCCTCCTAGGTACTCCCTTTACTCTTAACTTTTTATCCGCTCACTCGGAGTGACTTCTTGGAACAAGCTGTCAACTGTGAACCTTCCATGTCAGAGTGATGTTGGCCCTGGCCGTTTGCACTGCGCCGAGGCTAGTCTAGTGAGAAACCCCTGCGATGGTGGGAAGAAGTTCCAACTTATTCACAGTTCTGTTGCAGCGTACTGTTTGTGGAATGCGGGTTGAGCCGTATCGGACGCGTCGCGTCGGAGCGCGGGGCCAGGGCTGCATGGGTACTCACCGCGTTTTGTGGGTTAGTATTTGTAGTCCGAATATGCGCAAATAGCTGAGTTACTGCGGGCGTTCGGCAGTACTCTGAGTTCATCGACGGCAGGTAAATAGATCCAAAAATGCGATACTTCTGTAACAATCCGAAGATGCGCTAAGAAATGTGCTTTTGATTGTCACTTCAGAAAAAACATGTATTCTTGTGAAGAATAAGAGTCGAGTTTTTAGATAGGAAGGCGTTATAATTCAGACTTCAACGTGAAGTCGAATCGAGTGTATGATTGCTCCAATGTGAGCGAATCGTGTGGGATATGTGAGCGGTGAGATGTATGCGTTGTAGGAGAATAATATCCAAGTCGAGTAACTATGTCTGGGGATAATGAGTTCGATTGACTGATCTTCTACTATACATATGACAGCTTTTATCCCCAGTGTGTAACACGCTAAGTCAAAAGAGATGTTACCGGTGCCGGTGGATGGATGTACGAGGCATGTGCTACGGGGGTTGGAGTGCCGGCTGCTGTTATGCACGTGTATTCTACTTGTCGAATAGGAAAGGAGTCGTATGAAATGGACATAAGGAATGTGTGGTATGTGGGGAAGGGGGGATGGAACCGAGTGATCGAAAACTATCAGAATCGGAACGCGTCTATACGAAGTGGAGCGTGTGATGGAACGATCGTACTACTGATCCGTGGGGGCGTCTCGGTCTCGGGGTTCGGGGGCGGATCCACTGATGGCTGCATCGTCTGTACACTCGTGGACCGGTGGGGCATTGTGGTGTAGCGAGTGGAGATGTGTGCGTTCGAGGGGTGGACTGATGATTAGTGGCATGGTTTATGATATGGGTTCTGGGCAGGGGGAATGGGGATATGTGGAGTGGGAATGTGTATGATGTTGGAATTGTAACAATTCTAAGTGTGAACTCATGAATTCCTCATCCTATGGGCCACACACCTATTCAGATCCAAGTCACACCAAGCCTACGCATGCAAACATTATACTCGCAACCCATTTACCTTAGTACAGATACATGCAGCCCTTTTCATCATGGCCACACTATTCAAAGCCCATGTACTAATTAAAGTACAAATTCCCGCATACATATACATGTGTGTCATCATGTAATATAAATGCACTGCGTCATTGAGAAAAAAAAAATTCCATAAAAAACCATTAATCCTTTACCTTGCAGTACTGCACCTGTACCACTGCCACTAGAGCTCATGGGGGGAAGTAATCCCTTCCCACCCAACCCTTCTAAGCTTCTTCCAACGAAACTGGCCCATGCTGCCCCAGTGGAGGAAAACACTGCAAGACCAAAGCCCGTTCCTTCTAAACCTACTAGCGTATCTGGTAAGTGACACATGAACCAATATCAATAAATTATTATGATGCACTTGTTACCTCTCTCTTAGTTGGTGGCACTTCTGCTAAGACCACTCAGAAACCTGCAAATCATGCTATAACTTATGGTATGATTGTGGCACTGTTCTGGCCTCACTCACCTTCGCTGATGTCATTTTCAGCTTGTCAAAATGTGCATGTTGCCAATAACATATGGATAGGCCACAGTGATGCACATGGCCTTGCAAAGATGGGAGGGTAAGTGTGACTACGAGAACAGTGTCTGGTCTCTATTACTCTCTGTTGCTTGTCTAGTATTGATGGCCCTTTGAACCAACTCTCCATTAAGTGAGTTGCCCCAGGATTATCTTAAAAGCAAGGCAGCCGCTTACCTCGCCGGCCATACTTAGTACTGGTGCTTTGGTGGAAATAGATCTCACTGGAGCTTTGAAGGCAAATGTACGTGAACTGGATGTGGTGGTAGGAGGTGCATCACACCAACACATGGAGCTTTGTAAACAGGTTGCACCCTGTAGATGAATTGAATGATGAAGCTGGTGGTTCTCCAATGCAAGCCAAAGGTAGGCGATCACAGCTCCCCCAAAGGGGATGATCCTTGAAGTGCGTTAGTGACAGGAAAGGCAGTGGGGTGGTGCTGACATTGAATTATGACAAAGGTCATCTTCTTGCCAAAATGAAGTTGAAGGACCTAACAAAGCAGGAAAAAAGAGCTTAAGAGCAAGTTGCAGGTGAGTACGCTTATGATGGAGTTGCTTACATTAAATGAACATTATGAACAACATTGTGTGTAGGATCTTCAAGGACCTCACTGGAATATGGGTTATGTGGAAAAAATATGCTGAACCAATTCCTTTGCCAGATCCTCTCAAACCTGGAGCTAATGATGCCTGACTTCACTGAAGATGTGGGCCATCAAAGTAATAGCACCATACTTAGCAAAACGGCTGATCTCACAGTTCATGAAATAAATGTAAGTTATACGCTCAAGCATCACTCTGTTGTGTCAGCTCACCTTCACATCAGGATAATCCACCTGACATTGTCCTCAAGCTGTACTCTTCTGTCCCATTGAAGCACACTTTGCTCTATGAGTTTACCAAGATGACCGTTCCATGGCTACATTACAAAATATCAGGCACAGACAGATAACATCAAGAAAAAAATGGAATAAACTAACCGGAAAGTTGCCCATCACAGGCGTGGGTGAGAGGATGTGAGTGGCTCTGACGTTTGTGTCATGACCGGTTTATTTCTCCTACCACGTTACCTCCATGTTCCCCTTCGTCACTCCCTAGCATCTTCGTCAGAGTTCGCCACACCTACCGACCACTCCTCCTCTACATCCACTCTACTTGCTGTTCACCCCATCCTCCGAACCGCTATTCGCTGCTCGCGCATTTCGCCAGCAGGCACGCCATCAAATATGATCGATACCATTCACCCGGCATGATGGTTCATCATTAGCCCCATCATCTTCTTAATCCAACCCCATTGGGTGTTCGTATGGCCAAAGTGCGTTCGCAGGGCGTTCCTTCCATAGGTCGTGTGGGATTAACCCAGTAAACGAAGAGTCGGTGCAGGGTAGCATGTATGCGGGTCCCAAGACATGGTTTTGTCCATAAGTGCCTTCGCCCCCTTTTACTCTCCGTCGTTTCATGTTCGCATTCTTCCCTCACTCTATTGTATGTTTATTCCATCTAATTAGTATCATGACTGCACACCCTGATCCGGCCCTAACTCACGACGGCCTCTTTCCTATTCGCTAATACCTTGCGAGCATTCGATATAAAGTAGTTTACATTCGCATGTATATTCCCCAGTTCAATTATCATATGTCGTCCATCTTGTGCAAACTTGACCTCGCTGTGATCATCGTCTTGAGCCTCTCCTTGAAGATTCCTATTTTCAACCAGCCAAGGACTTAGGCATCACTGGTGAGTTCTCATACTTCATCTTCGTTACCTTAAAGCCTTCGAACTACTTTCTATGCTGTTGGCGAAGGGCTCTGAAGGAGTACCTTCGCCAGTGAAGGGACCGTCGAAACTTAGACAGCCCTTCCGCGATATCTTGCGCGTTACGTCGTCAAGTGCTGCGAGCTATTTTGCTACGACTGTAGATAGGGTGAGCCCCATTCGGGCAACCCTCTTGTTTCATGAACATTCATCGGTTCACTTATTCGCCGATTGGCATACTTATTCGCACAAGTTATTCGGGCATTCGCTGTGTTCACTAATACACGATATTAACGCCTAAAAACCAATCTTGACAGTTTGGAGCTGAGATGAATGACTCACATGTAGACAGAAGATGGGATGGCAACTGGCCACAGTTCCCCAATGTGTAGTGAATTATGGCTTCGATCCATCAGCTATCTTGCATGTCAACTGGATGTCAGATGAGGATAATGAGCCTGAAGGAATAGGCATGTATGAAACTATGCATGAGAGGCAAGAAGCCATGATGGTATGGAGGGCAGATGCTTGCAGCTTGTTATTATATGTAGCTTCACCCATTTTATTCTCAGATTATATAAAAGAAGAGGGTGAAAGTATCTGGCAATTTTATTGTTGGGATATAAATAATTCTACTTTTGTCCCTCACAAGTGCCATCTCTGCTGATGAAAACACCTCTTTTTATTTTTATGTGTTTTCTTATTTTTTCTACCAACTTTTAATATACACTATATCATTATAACTATTCATATTAATACTCCTTCTCATATATATTACAAATATCTATCCAACTACTATTACTCCATATTGTAGTCTAATACTCTCTCATATGTATATATATCTCTGAGATGTTTAAATATATACCAAATCTTCTAATAACATCTATTATTCTCCTTATAAATACTACTAATATTTATATATGTTGTTATTGATACTCTAATATATATTATATACTCATATATGCTGTATCACATGACCTTTTTGATTATCCTCCAAGGACCAGTTGCCTGCATTGTCTGGGAATCACAGGTGATATCGGGCTTCATGACGATCTCACTCTGCTGGAGGTGATAAGACCAGAATGGCACAATGATTATATAAGTGTGCATGATGACTAAATCATTGTGGAATAACACCATTTGAAATAAAGACATCTGGCCTCTTGCATTAGCTCTGCCATATCCACTCTCTTTCCCTCAGTTCAGCTGAGTGTCAGAGTTCCAAGTATAAGCACATCAAGAAGTCAGATAGGGGCATAGGAGAACCTGCCCTCACTGCCCCATATCCCTTCATGATCAATGGGCTGTGGTGGTTTGCGATGAGGGAAGGTAAGCATGGAGAGTACTTACAGTCTTGGTCTTTGTTCAACAACCCTCCCAACTTTGGTGAATTCAAGGAGATCAAGATCATGCAGGTTCTGAAGGAAGTTGGTGATGGAGCTGACAACAAGGAAGAAGAAGATCACGAGGGTGAGAAAGTGGACAATTAGAGAGCCCAGGTGACATATGGATAGGGCCTATTCGTATTGGGGAAATCTGCATAAGTTATTCCGCCCCTGCATGTGGCATGTTGTGCACAGTAGAGATAATACAGTACCTTGTCACTCAACCTCGTGTCTCAATTGACCGACCTCTTTGAAGAGTCAATAATGGGACAGGGCAAATTCATTTAGCCTCTCCACACTCTTCCTAATAATCAACATGAATCTATGAGTTGTGTTGCAAAATTTTGATAACGAACCATATAGTGTTCTTGTGGCACTCTAATTTCATCTCATTGTTCACTTTAATAGATACTCTTTCTTCGGCTCAATCAATACTGCCTCTCACTGTGAAGAGTAAGAGTGTCTAAGTATTTTATTGAGTGAGGATATGATTCAGACTTCGGGGTGAAGTCGAATCGAGTGGAGGATTGTTTTGAAGAGAATAGTTTACGCAGTGTATGTGCATAGTGAGATAGAATCTAGCACAAGTGATGTGTATCGAGATGAAAACTTGTATGGGTAACAGGTGAGTTCAATTGACTGACTTGATACAGTACATGTGTTTAGCTATTTATCTGAAGTGCAGGATGAGCTAGGACACAAGGGGTGTAGGTGTGTGGGAAGGTGCATGTATGTGGCTTGGGGGTTGATGGGCCGGGTGCTGCGGTGAGTGCATATCTTACTTATTGATAGGGGAAGGATGTGTATGATTGAGAGGATCAGAAACGAAAGGCATGTGTTTGGAAAGGAAAATGGAAGGAAAGAAAGAAAGAATGCCTGTGACGGACTAGCCATCGAATTGCTCCATGGATCAGTACATCTCGGGCTCGGGCTCTATCTCGACTCAGGGGTGGGTGGACGGGTTGTTGGGTCAGCTGCATGTCCATGGGTTGGTAGGGTGTTGTGGAATGAGGTGTGTGAATGCGCATGGACTTGCGGGGGTGTATGTAGGTTAGGGGAGGTTCGAGTGTGGGTATAGAATATGTGTGTGCATTTGTGCGGCGTAGACATATATGTTTTTGATTTCATGACACTCACTGCAGGCATAGAAAAGTTTTCTTGCCTGAAAAACTGTTCGAAAACTGTAAAGATTTTCCAAACATTTTTAGTGTTTTTTATGTAAAAAAACTATAATAAAATTTTGTGTTTTTATTAGAATTTGTTGGGGAAGAGGATTGTAAAAAAAAATCAAACTTTTTTGCAGGGTTTTTTATGAGTTTCTTTGTGTTTTCACAAAGAAACTTATAAAGACACATCAAAAACCCTGCAAAAAACTTTAAACTTTTTTACAATTTTCTTGCTCAAAAATTCTAACAAAAACACAAAATTTTGTTAAATTTTTTTTACATTAAAAACACTAAAAAAATTTGGAATATCTTTACAGTTTTTTGAACAGTTTTTCAGACCAGAAATTTTTTATATGCCTCCAGTGTCTGGTGGAGATATGGTTATTAACATTACAGTAGCATGATAAGATTGGAAACTGACTGAGTGGGCCTGGGTTAGTCTGCATGTAAATACCCTACTTGCCTGCATTGCCATTAAGGCAATGCACACTACTGGATGTATTGGTTAATGACAGTGGATCCCTGTGGATCCACTGTATAGTTCTTGCATGGGAACCGCACAGTGGTTCCCCAGATCACCTTACCTTACACTGTCACTATGTAGCACATGGAATAACCACATATTGGTTGAGTTCTGCTTGCCCTTGTGATACAAGGTTCTGAGATTCTACTCCTTTACACCTTTTTGAACTTCTTGCAGTTGTTCACTTGGTAAACAACTGATTTGTGGAAATCCACACGATCTTGAAGAATATTGCTGCATTGACGGCTGTTCCATTGAAAAACATCCAGTAGACCCTCTACTGTTGACTGTGAGCATGAAGATTCCATGGAGTTGAAGATGGATGCAAGCTTCCAGCTCATGGCCCCCATCCCAGGAGCAGCCTAGTGACACCATGGCTGACCCAACCTTGGGCTCAGAACCCAGGATACTGGAGGATGGAGAGGTCATAGACCTCACCACACTCGTTCCCCCAATCGAGGATGAAGAGCACCCTGACCACATATCTCCAAGTGTGGTCAAGGATGGGATGCCACCAGGCAGCAAGGTGGCATCCCCACCCCAATCCCCCTTGCCCATGAGAGGTAATGGCCAAGATGTCTCACAGTCATCTGATAGAAGAGCCTCAGGATCAGGTCAAACTTCAAGGCAAGCTGTTAAGGCCTATTCCCGAGTCATACCTGAAAGCCTCGGCCTCGGCTCTCACTTGGAAACCCTTCTCAGCTTAACTTGGGTTCTCATCGGTTCATCATTCACCCTGACTTCCTTTCCTAGATAATCCTGTTCCATTTTTGATGGTCGTGCACGTAACCTTCTTCCTGCTTGATACGGGCATCAATTCCCTCTTTCCATCCCTTACAATTAGTATATAAACCCCCTGTCATGTATGCTAAATCCTCAGTTCTGATATTGACTTAGATCCTCATCTCTTCCGCTTCTCTGTCTGATCACATTTCTGAACCTCGGCTTCAAGCCGAATCTGTTCCCGAATCTGTTTCCTGAAATTAGGGTGGAACACTGTAGTGGGTGCACAAAGTTGAAGCCAAGCCCTGTGTTCCTGAGCCTCAGCTCAGCCCTCGGGTTGAGTCTTAAGTACGACTAACATTCTTAACAGTATATCAGAACACTCCACACACAGTTGTTCAACATGCCTATCACTAGATCTTACACCTGTGCCCGCAGTAACCACGTTACCCCGACCATAGAGGCCTGCCACGCATGAGGTGCTTCAAACCACCCTGCAAACACCCCATTCCATCAGTGCTATGATAACCCCCTTCTCATCTTGACGCCGGGTCATCGGTGCTGTTCACAGACATATCAGCAAGGTTCCCAAATATCCCTGGGGTGAGTCCCCCAACCCTAGTGACCCTGGTGGTGGTGGTCATGGTAGTGATGACAATTCCAGTTCCGAGAATAACTCCAATCCTGATGCAGAGGCCCCGAGACCGAACCCCAACCCAAATGCAGAGACAGACAGTGAGGAACAGGTTGGGTGCCATATGCTCGCGGCTTTGGAAAAGCTCGCCAACAATGGACTTGGTGGAGGAGACTGTGCCGATTCAAAGGCAAAACTTTGGGAACACAACCAATTTGACAGTTCGGACCCAAAGACACTCTGAGGTTTCCTTCTCCAGTGCATGTTGAATTTCTGTGCCAAACCCCAAGCTTTCTGAGATGGTTCTGTGAAAGTGAACTACATTCTGTCCTTCCTCAAAGGAACGGCCCTTGATTATTTTGAGCCCTTCCTTACCGATAACCCTCCCAACGAGCCCATCTGGGCCTCAGATTATGGCATCTTCATGGAAGAACTTTACCTGAATTTCAGCCCCTACTATCAGGTCACCGACGCCAAGGTAGAGCTCAAAAACCTTGTCATGAAGGACAGCCACAAGGCAACTCGGTTTTTTTGTTGATTTTTACAGGCTCACATCCATGCTTCAGCACAATGATTTGGCTTTGCATCGCTGAGCATATCTTTCTCTGCCAAAGCGAATCAAAGATGAAATGGTGCATTTTGACAAACCCTGAACCCTTGACGACCTCCGAGATCTTGTCCAGAAAATCAACCAAAGGTATTAGGAAGGTTGCAGTGAAGCCTCTTGCGAGACTCACACTGCACCCAAACCTGAGGCCAAAGACAAGTCCAACCAAAACCAAGCCCCTCAGAACAATGACCAACATCAAGGTCAAAGTTCTGGCAACTCCAATGCCAATGCTGGTAATAACAACCAACGCAAAGGCAAGGACAAGCACAAAGGGAATAACATGTCTGAGGGTCAGAAAAAACCTGACTACGCTAACAAGCTTGGCAAGGATGGCAAACTCACACCCAAAGAATGCCAGCCTCGCATGGATAACAACCTCTGCCTAGTTTTTGTGCAGAGTGGCCACTATGTGAAGGACTGCCCCAAGGCCACGTTGGCCCAGGCCATGTCAGCTTCTGACGGGAAGATGTCTGATAACAAGGCTGAATCATTGGCTTTGGGCGCAAAAAATTAATCAGTGACCCTCTGACCTCCATGCAAACTGAGGGTCGCGTTGACTCAACTTGCACAGTAGAGGAGGTAAGAATCAATGCTTCAGCTCTTTTCTCCCTGAACTCTCTTGTAATTAGTTTGTCCTCGTCTCTTATCCCGAACCAACAATTTAAAGCACTAGTAGATTCTGGCTCTACCCATTGTTTCATATAATCTGCCTTTGCCCGTAAATACACTCTCTGAACCTGTTCCATAGATCCAATCCTGCTCCGTTTATTTGATGGTAGTACAACTTCAGTAATTACTGAAACTGTAGAGCTACTTATCTGTTTCCCCGATGGTCACATGATGCAGGGTCTCGATGAATTCAGTTACGATTTTGACTGTTGAATTTGGATTTAGTATCACAGTTGTCCTGTATTGCATGCAGCGTCTGTATAAAGTACCTCCGGGTCAAACAACAAACAGAGAATATGAACCCTGCCTTGGCCTTCTGTAGGTTTATAAAACCTAAGGAAATGCAAATCCATCTCATCCATCTCATCTGTTAAGGTTGTGTTTATACTGTAGTGAGGCTATACCAAAGCCGAACTCGGGTCTCGGGTCGGAGGGCTTGGCTTCAACCTCTTGGGTTGCACCCACTCGATGTTCCGCCCTAATTTCGGGAGCGGTCTTGGCTATAAGCCGAGATGCAGGTATCGATATCAAGCAGAGGGTCTCAAGTACTATATCTGAACTGAGGAGCTACTGTACATGGACTGGAGGTATATATAGTAAAGTAGCATGCAGGGTCGCGAAGAGAACATGATCGGATCAACGGTCAGGGGGACAAGGGTCAGGTAAACAGGAAGCTAACTAGAAAAGGGAATCAGGGGTGATGGGAAGTGCAAACGTTCGGGGTGAACCGTGAGGTTTGTGTTGTATCCCTTGTTGGCAAAGAAGGGTGATATGCCGGTAGTTGCACTGGGAGCATTGTTGTACACAAACTCAGCGAGTGGTAGCAACTCAGACCAATTGTCCTGTTGATAATTGCAATACACACGAAGATACTGTTCCAGAGGTTGGTTGACACATTCGGTTTGGCCATCGCCTTTGGGATGGTATCCCGAGGTGAAATGCAGTTTCATGTTGAGAGCCTTACCCAGGGAACGGAAAAGTGCAAGACAAATTCCGAACCTCGGTTGGATGTCACATGGCTAGGGACACCGTGCTTTGAGAAAACATGCAAGACAAACAGGCGGGCAAGGTCTGCAGATGTGACCATGTCGTAGGTCAGGATGAATATGCTCTGTTTGGTTAAGCGGCAAACTACTACAAGGATTGCAGTGAATACCGAAGACGCCGGCAACTGCTCAATGAAATCCATGGAGATGGAATTCCAAGGTTGCTCGGGTATCAGAAGCTGCTGCAGGGAGCCATAAGGCCGATGATGCTGTGACTTTGAGTGCAAGCAAGTAGTGCAGGACTTGCAAAAGTCGATGATGAAAGACTGAAGTGCGGGCCATGCGCATTCCCGTCTGATGAGTTCTAGGGTCTTGTTTTGAGCGAAATGTCCTGAGAGTACATGGTCGTGTTTGTACTGGAGTACTTGGAGCTGGAGATCGTCGGAATCGGGAATGTATATGCGGCCATCGAGGCGGAGAAAGCCGTCCTCGGTTTGCATCCATCTCGGGTCGGAACTATCACAGAGATGCTTAGTGGCTACGGGATTGGATGCCAGGTTGGCTAATATGTCAGCATGAAGCTTTTTGGAGTCCATCACAATGCTTTCCCAAATAACGGGCTCGAGCAGACAAGTTGCCCGGAGGGATTCCAACAGTTGTTGATTGGTGAAAATCGGTCGGATGTCTTGCAGGTTGACTGAGCCATAGTCATCACCTCCCTCTTTAAGGTAGACATCCCATTGTCTAGTTAGAGCATCGGGTTTTGTGCCGAGCTTTCGGGGACAGAACTGAATGATGAGGTTGAATTGCAAGAGGAATTTGGACCAGTGTGCTTGTCGTCGGGTTAGCAACTACGGGATTGGATGCCAGGTTGGCTAATATGTCAGCATGAAGCTTTTTGGAGTCCATCACAATGCTTTCCCAAATAACGGGCTCGAGCAGACAAGTTGCCCGGAGGGATTCCAACAGTTGTTGATTGGTGAAAATCGGTCGGATGTTTTGCAGGTTGACTGAGCCATAGTCATCACCTCCCTCTTTAAGGTAGACATCCCATTGTCTAGTTAGAGCATCGGGTTTTGTGCCGAGCTTTCGGGGACAGAACTGAATGATGAGGTTGAATTGCAAGAGGAATTTGGACCAGTGTGCTTGTCGTCGGGTTAGCAACTTTGTGGTGGCAAAATACTCCAAGTTTTTGTGATCAGTGACAACATCGATAGGGGAGCCGGAGCCCTGCAGATAGTGTCTCCAACATTGAAATGCTTCAAAAATTGCCAATAGCTCTTTATCATGGACATCATAATTAATTCGGCACCAGAAAAAGTTCAGGAATGGAAAGCGACCGTGTGCAGGACGCCTTCTTCATCGAACAATGACAGGATTGCACCGAGGGCATAATCCGAGGTGTTGGTTTCCATGACCATGGGTCGGTCGGGAACCCAATGCGACAGAATCGGAGCCAAAGTGAAAGCTTCCTTGAGGTAATTGAAAGACTTTTGGCATTCTTCAGTAAATTCCCAAGGGGTGCCTTTACGAGTAAGCCAGGTGAGGGTAACCGTGATGTCAGAATAGTTATAGATGAAGTGGCAGTAAAAATTGGTGAAGCCGAGGAATGACTGTATGTCTTTTACCTTTGGGGGTTCGGGCCAATCACGGATTGTCTGGACTTTGTCTTCGGACATGGTAAAGCCATTGGTAGACAGCATATACCCTAAGAATTCCACGGAATATCGGTGCCATTCGCATTTGTCGGGTTTAGCATAGACAGGAAGACATCCAATGATAAATCCGAAAGCTCAGCTTCGGGCCCAAAAAAATAGTCAGCGGCCCTACGGCCTCTGCGCATACCAAGGGTCACATTGACTCGGCTTGCGCATTGGGGGAGGTAAGAATCAATGCTTCTGCTCTCTGTTCCCTGAATTCTCTTGTAGTTAGTTTATCCTCTTCTCTGCTCCCCAACCAAAAGTTTAAAGCCCTAGTAGATTCCGGTTCTACTCACTGTTTTATCGAATCCGTTTTTGTAAGTAGAAATAGTCTGAAAACCCGATCCGTAGATCAGATCCCACTCCGTTTGTTTGATGGTTGTACAAATTCGGTAATTACTGAAGCTGTAGAACTACCTATCCGTTTCCCCGATGGTCACACCCATTCCATAGACTTTTATGTCACCCCCCTTGATTCGTCTGTTTCAGTAGTTCTCGGACACAACTGGCTCACCTGCTACAATCTGTTGATTGACTGGGTATTGGGAAGTGTTACATTCCGAACTACCCTCCCAGGCAGTCCTGTGGACAACCTGCTGGCTCCGGCTGCTCGCAACTCTACGGCTGAGACCGAGCCAAACCCGAGCCTGGAAGCTCCCCGGGTGGCTCTTCTGAATGCAGCAGCATTTTACAGTGCCTGCAAACTAGAGGGTTCTCAATGTTTCCAGCTAAACATGGTGCACCCCAAACCTGAGGCTTTGGCCCATTCGGCCTCTGTGCAACCCGATCTGGGGGATCTTAAGGATGTTCCAAAGGAGTATCACAACTTTGCAGATGTCTTTAGCAAATCCGAATGTGATGTCTTGGCTCCCCACCGACCCTACGATCTCAAGATCACTTTAGAGGATGGTTCTACTCCTCCGCAACCCCTGTTATACTCACTCTCTACCTTGGAGCTTGCCACACTCCAAGCTTTCATTGATGAGCACCTGAATTTGGGTTACATTCGGCCCACTCAGTCCTCACACAGAGCCCCCATCCTTTTTGTCAAAAAGAAGAGTGGCGAACTTCGGCTCTGCGTGGATTTCTGGGCACTCAATAAGATTATGAAGAAGGACCGCTATCCACTCCCGTTAATTACCGACTTGTTGGATGCACCCCAGAAGGCTCGGATTTATACCAAAATCAATCTTCAGCATGCATTCCACCTAGTCTGAGTCACCAAAGGCACAATGGTCCCACGGTTTTTCAACATTTTATGAATGATGTCTTTGGAGACATGCTTGATGTATGTGTCGTCATGTACCTTGACGACATACTCATCTACTCCGACAATGCAGTCAAACACAGGGAACACGTCCGTGAAGTATTGTGGCGTCTTTGGAAACATGGCTGCCCAGGCTGACGTGGCTCTCGGACAATCCTTTGCATGGTGGCCACTCTGCGCACAGACTAAGCAGAGGTTGTTATCCATGCAATGCTGTCATTCTGCGGGTGTGAGTTTGCCGTCCTTTCTGAGTCGGTCCGGTTCGGGTTTTTCTGACCCTCAGACTGATTATTTCCTTTCGGCTTGTCCTTGCCTTTGCCTTGGTTACCGGCATTAGCATTGGAGTTGCTGGAACCGTGACCTTGACATTGGTCGTTGTTCTGGGAGCCTTGGTTTTGGTTGGCTGACTTGTCGTTCTTGGCCTTGGGTTTGGGAGCGGAATGAGTCTCACAAGAGAGGTCACCATGACATTCCCAATACCTCTGGTCAATTTTCTGAACAAGGTCTCAGAGGTCGTCAAGGGTTTGGGTTTGTCGAAGTGCACCATTTCGTCCTTGATTCGCTTCGGCAAAGCCAAATAGGCTCAGCGATGCAAAGCTGAATCATTATACTGGAGGATGTATGCAGGCCTGTAGAATTCAATGAAAAACCAAGTTGCCTTGTGGTTACCCTTCATGACCAAATTCTCGAGCTCAATTTTGGTATCTGCAATTTGGTCATAGAGGCCAAAATTCAGATAGAGCTCTTCCATGAATGCTGTATAATCTGAAGCCCATGCGGGTTTGTCAGCAGGGTCATCTGCAAGGTAGGGCTCGAAGTAATCCAGAGCCGTTCCTTTGAGGAAGGACAGAATGCTCGAAGCACCTCGTGCATGCCAAGCTTCAATTGTCGGTGTTATGTGGCTGCCTTCAGCACGGGTATATGATCAGGTGATCGGCATTCTGAACAATGAGTGTAGAGAGTTCAGATATACTGTTAAGGTTGGGTATGGTACTATAGTTCGGCTTTACCAAGGCCGAACTCAGGTCATGGGTCAGAGGGCTTGGCTTCAACCTCGTGGGTTGTGCCCACTCAGTGTTCCGCCCTAATTTCAGGAGCGGTCTCAGCTATAAGCTGAGCAGCGGGTTTTGATATCAAGCAGAGAGATCTTAAGTATGAGAAGCTAATTCAATATCTGAACAGGGGAACTACGATACATGGACTGGAGGTCTATATAGTAAAGTAGCATGCAGGGTCACGAATGTCAAGATTGGTTTTTAGGCATTAATATCGTGTATTAGTGAACACAGCGAATGCCGGAATAACTTGTGCGAATAAGTATGCCGTTCGGCGAACAGGTGAACCAACAAATGTTCACATGATAAGAGGGTTGCCCGAACAGAGCTCGCCCTATCTACAGTCATAGTGAAATAACCCATGGCACTTGACGATGTAACGAGCAAGGTGTCACGGAAGGGCTGTCTAAGTAGCGACAATCCCTTCACCAGCGAAGGTGCTCCGACAGCACAGAAAATAGTTCGAAGGCTAAGGTAACGAAGATGAAGTATGAGAACTCACCAGTGATGCCTAAGTCCTTTTCTGGTCGAAGATAGAAATCTCCAGGAGAAGGCTCAAGAGGATGATCACAGCGAGGTCAAGTTTGCACAAGATGGATGACGTATGATAATTGAACTGAGGAATATACATGCGAATGTAAACTACTTATAACTTAAGAGCTGAAAACCAGTGTTCTAGGACACTGAAAGCGGACATTCTAGCTACCAGATTTCGGTACCCAGCTTATTGAGAGGGAGCGTCAAAAATCTGCTCCCCGGGTACTTATTATCAGTAACTTGGGCACTGAAAAATTGGTGCGTAATGTACTTATATTAAGTGCCCCGATTTACTGCAGTGATCCGGCATTACAGACCACCTAGTCCATATCTCACACAGGCATCGATCTACTCGCGCCGGTCGCATCCTTTTCGTACTAGATCAATACACACAACAGATAAATAGTCGTCGTGTGTATTCTAGATAGTCAGTCAATTGAACTCACTCGTTACATTCACAAGTTTTATCATCGAGCAACATTACTTACCTCAATTCTATCTCATCGCACACACGTCTTGCGCAAGCTATCTTCTTCAAAGATAGACGCATACTCGATATTTCGACTCCAGTCCGAAGTTTGAATCATATTTCTATTCAACATATTCCCTAAACACTCTTATTCTTTTCAGATATGTATGTAACATATGATACATAGGAAGCATTGAGCACGGAGCACTATGTGGACTTATGTAGCCATGCCCCAAACTACGTGGGCTACAGTAAACTACGGCACGCGACGTGCTGGTAGGCGCCGCTACCAGCATTTCGGGTTTTTCCTGATGAATATACGGTACCAGCACCATCTAAGTCGAAACATCAATATCCTCGCACAGGACGCTGCTCCTGATATGATGGCTTGGGCGAGAGTTGTTTATTGACCGGCCCATACAATGGCGGGGCCAGCTCAATCTTTGATGGATTATACCTATCCTAGCCTGAGCCTAGCGAATTAACTCTTGACCGACAGACAACACAACTACCAAGCAGAACGTGAGTCTGATCTGGTGCACGTACACTGCATTCCATGGCCCGTAATCGGCAAGGCATGTTTCCGACTAGGGACAAGCACCTCGGTGTCGAAGGTCTGACTACTGTTTGACACTAGCAGCTGTATAATGATATCATCACATCCAGGGGATAGATGAAGGTATCGTCTCGAGATTTTGCGCGAGGAGTCGGGAAACGAGAGTCAGGACGTACGGGAAGATTTGAGACCGGGTGGGACGGCGACCGTGGGCGGGGCGGGACGGGCCGGGGGATCGAGGGAAGGTGGGTGGGGTTGAATTTATCGGTTACGGTCAGCATAAGGGCTCATGCTGAGCGCTGAGCATTGAGCATTGAGAAGATCTCGTCAGTCAGTGCGAGGCCGAGTCGTCACTATACTAACGCTGGAGAGAGCAGGACAGTTGCCGAAGACCATGCGCCGCAGGACGCTGCTCGCCACTCCTGATCTGATGGTTTCGGCGAGAATTGTTTAGGTTCTTGACCATTTCTTGAGTCAGGCCTTGAGTCAAGTCCGTGAATCAGGTCTTGGTTCTGATTAGCGGCGGCGGCGTTCCTCGTCTGAAAAAAAAAGAAAAAATTCATGCATTTGAGATTCAATGTTTAGTGTTCAAGTCGCATGCTCTGCCCGAGGCCTCAAGATCAGAAGATGGGGTTCGTTCAACTGTAGTACTGTCTTGACTCAGGTGATGTCCGCATGCATATCTGATGCTTCTGACACGGAGCAAATTTACCAGCACACTGCTACCGGTAAACCAAGCCTTCCCGTCTGACGGAACTTCGATTGAATAGAAGATGCTGCGCCTGAGGCCTGATCTGATGGTTTGAGCGAGATGACCCATATGGTATACGATGGGACGGCCAGCCGATGTGAATTTCGGGTGAGTCTGTCATAGACCTTAGAGCACCGAAGAAGAGACAAAATGCTGGAGCTGCGAGAGAGTGCGGGGTGAATGTACGTGTATCGCGGGAATCCCCAGCCAAGACATACGATATCACTGATGTGATCATATGCTACGGCCAATGGTTAGACTGCAAGGGTTCTAGGCCTCATAGGGCAGGTGGACCTGGCCCATATAAGGGGTGAATTGTAAGCTGACTGAGATATGGACTTCTCACCTGTGGCAACTTCGGAACATCCACGGGAATGAAGACCATCACTAGGGCAGTCTCAGTTGGCCACACTGAGCGCTCACTATACTACTACTAGACCGTTAGGTGTATAAGCAGGCACCACGCGATTATGTCACAGTTCTCCGTCACCAGCCTTCATGAAACTCTGCACCGGGCTAGCTTGCCGCCACGGCTCCTTACTGATCCAGCTGAGAACGGGACACGTCCAACTCAACAAGCACCTGTTCAATATCGGAAAGGTCGAATCCCCCACAGCAGCGACGAGACTGTACATCATTATCTACTACAGTGCCCAGGGTACAAGACACAGAGGCGCCAACTTGAGCGCAAACTCAAGCGAGACGCGAGGTCACTACGGACTTTGCTCACCAGACCTAAAGCGGTAGCCCCGCTGTTCCAGTGCATCATCTCCACCGGCAGGTTCAGAAGCATGTGGTGGTGCCTGAGGGAGTAGAAAGCCGGAAAGGATGCTCAGCAGCCGCAGGAGACAGATGAACACACAACCTCGCCTTAAGCACAGGCACGGACCAGCTCGGGGCCCAGCCCTTTGAGTTCTTGCAGAGATAGAGGGAGAAAGGGTAGATAGATTATATTTGTCGACGGAACGTTAGTATGCATCTTACATGGGGCAATGCCCCCAAAGACAAAACTGGATTAAAAAAAAAAGTCACAGTTCCTCGTAGACTGGCTCAGGCACCAAGCACTCACTGGCACGGAGGAATGGTTTTTTCTTTATTACTGCCGTGACTGTTGAACGTTGATCCCTCAAAGGCTCAGAGAACCGAGAAGGTTCAAAGAGATATTATTAAGACCCAAGGGCCGAGCACGGTATAACCAACAGCTTCTACGATCCATCCGCGATCCGCCCATATCTATGTGCCTGGTACCAGTCCTTAGGCGGTTAGGTCGACGACATCAATTGTGCGTGATGGCCACGGACCCGGAACCGGTGTGAGTTGTCACCGGCGATGGAATTATTACATAAATCCAATGCCGGGAATGGTAAGTTCGGCATAGTTGTGTTATGTTCTGCCTGTCTAATCTTATCAGTAGTGCGTAGCCGCCTCGCTCAAGCTCTCAACGGTTCCCCATAGTCATTAATTAATCAACCCCGCTCGAGAAGAGTATGAACGGCATGCATTCGTTATATGGCTCAGTTCCCGCTGTGGGGTGTTGGCTCTTCAAAGAAGCTGGGCAGCGAAATATATATCAAGGGACACCGTCAGGTCTTGCCACGTACAACCAACCCCCATTACCGTGTACCCAGAATGTCTCTCAGTCCGCAATTATTGGTTACAGCGTTGAAATCAAGCAAGTCTAGATGTGCAAGAACTTCAACTATGTCTGACGCTCGATCCAGTAACAACAACAAAATACTCAACGGTTGCATCGTTTGCTCTTCTGGTATACGACCATGGTGAGGGTCCGATGTCAATAATTTAAAAGCGTGCACTCATGTCGAAATAGCGATCACATTTGATGCTGAAGTTAGTGCGCGTATACATATCTCTCCTTCAAGTTGACGTTTGTCATGGTCAGGTCGTGAATGTTTGGAATCGGCCTGGTTCATTTAGCAAGATATTGTTTATATGGGTCAGCACCCACTGCCTAAGATTGATCATGCCCAACTAGACTACTCACATCCCCCCGTAGACTCGTTACTTTGGGCTTTCCGCGCTTATCATAGCAGTTACTAGTACGTATATGTCTCTCAAAAATGAACGACAATCATGACGATGATGAAACTAAGTGTTATTTCATGGATCTCTATCGAGTAAAGTTAGCAGTTTCGTTATGTTACCGCAAGATGCGACTATTAACACCTTATTATTGCATAGGTGTAAGTGCAACTCCCTCGTTGCATCACGACATCATATTCATCTATTCATCTTATCCTTCAGTTGCAGTGGTTTCTTTTGGTGGGAGGCTGTATCGTACGTCATTTCTTGATAATATGCCTCTTTCGACTCTGTCTGATCGAGTAGGCACAGCATGATCATTTTAAATGTCAGCGTAGAAGGTGAATATACGTTTCAACCAGGGCATTCAATTATACTAAGACGGCCAACGTATAGTCATTTTACTGGCCCGGGTATCCTCGATATTTTCATGTATAGCCTTCCTGGATGTAATGTCTTTCACAGGTTTATGCAGTGTATAACAGCAACAAAAGGCTCGTTTATGGCGTCGCTGGTGTCCGTTTGGTAGCACTTGTTGGCACTGGAGTCATTTGGGCGCTTTATCTCCCACCTGGTGGGGTGACCTGATTCTATATTCTTCCTCATATTTCTCATCGCACGAGCAGGCCTGGGATTACCCTCCATCGACGGATTAACTGGCTGTTATGCTCCTACTACGTCGACCTTCTTTAGCTTTTCTTTTGTCCAGTCAAGTGTGACGGAGATCGTCCTATGCTTCTGCATGCTTTACAAAGCATGGATAACATACCAAACTAGTTACGGTTCACCGTTACTAAAGCTGCTCATTGCGGACAGGTCAGTTTTCATCATCGTTTTGTTTGGTGCCGCAGTGTTCCAAGCTCTAATGTTACCGCACTGGCAGTGTTCTCTATTTTTCCAGGTGATTGGATTCGTCATTGATTGATTTTCCATTGCCATAACAATGGCATCTTCCACACAGTATCTTTGCTGTTCTTCTTACAAACACCCTGGTCGTTTTCATCGCTCCTCGAGGCCTTGTGCAAATTGCGCTTGGGTAGGTCATTTATCCTTCCCCGGAGGAACACCGACGATGTATGACCCGATTTTGAAGGTGGGAGTATGCAATACCTTGCACCATGGGCAGTCGTCTGCTTCTCAGCATGTTTGAACAGGCTTTCAAACAAAGGACGTTAACGGATCAAAGCCGTCACACTCCAAGCTATCTGCTGTCAGACATCCGCATGCAGGGACTGTCTGCTAGCCACGTTGAGCCACATACTGTGCTCACAATGTCCGTGTTAGAATCAGTTGGCAAGTGATGGCAAAAGCCGTGGTTATAATTCTGAGGAATGCAGGATAGTATCAAACGACTTCCCGTTCTCACTTCACTCCCGCTCCTCGCGGCCTGCTCGTTTCCCGCTCGATGGTTCCTTGTCATAGTTATACATTGACGTGGCGGCGACCCCTTTGCTATTTTGTACACAATATATGGGTGAAGGGGCACATATCTTACCCACCCGCATTCAAGTTGAAGGCAAGGGCACCTTCCCCAAGTCCGCGGGAGATCGTGCTGGTGAGTCTAGTCGGCGAGCTGGCTAATGGAGTCCGTGAAATCCGAGAACTTTGTTAAACCGATCGGCTCAGAGAACTCTCAGTTTCAGATAGCAGCCAGATGCCTGCTGTATTAAATGTATATAGCCCGCTGTATATACATCCACTGCATGTTGTAAACACGCTATCTGCCCATTGCTTGGCTTGGCTTACAGTGCTCATCCACCATTCCTCTAGCTTCCATTAATGGTGCCCACCCTTCTCCCCTCTGTTTGTACAGTGCACTGACACTGTCGGCCCCTTCCATGTACGGTGCAGTGGCACCGTTCGCCCCTCCGTCGGTAGTGCCCAGGCACCGTCCAACACCACCTCCCCTCCCATTCTCATCTATGGTGCACATACCGCTTGTCCAAGCACGGTGCACATGCACCGTACACCACCTCCAAGTATGGTGCATGCACACTGTATGTTGTCTCCAACTACGGCGTACATGCATTGTACTCCATCTCCAGGTACGGTGCATGTGCACCGTCCATCATCTCCAACTATTGTGTACATGCACCCTCCATACCTGGAAAGGATGTCGATCTTAAGACCTTGTATCACAAGGGCACTACAGAACTTGACCAATGAGTGGTATTCTGAATGCTACCTAGTGACAGGTAAGAGTAAGATGCGATGGGAACCGCTGGCCGGTTCCCACGCATAAACTATACAGTGGGTCCCAAAGGGGCCCACTGGGATTATGTAATAACTATTGTACATGTAGATACATGGGTTATTTACACCCTCCCCCTCTATAGACAACTATAGGGGTTAACTACTACTCATAGAGGTCATCCATGAGGGAGTCCTCTAGAGTGGCCGATACGATGATGTCGTCGTCGTATGGGGCCGGTGGAGCACGAGACTCCTCCGGGGGCACCTCCGCGTCATCGGTGGTGATTGGGTGAGGCTGGTCAGCCTCACCACTAGCGGCGGTGTCCGCATGGGTGATGGGGCCAGTGTCCTCGCGGAGCATGGCCTCAACGGCCGGGTCCTCAGTCTGAGGAGGGGGCCGGAAGCATGCCAGCTCTTGGTCGAGCTGAGCGTGAGTGAGGGGTCGTGGCACTGCGGCCCTCACATGGCTGGTCTCGATGACCTTTTGTTGGCCCTCGCGGGCGGCGGCACGGTGATGCTGCATTGAACATAATGTTCAATGCGTGCCACTTGCTCGCGAGTGACCCCCGCGTAGCGGGCCAACCATCTCGTGATCTCAGCGAGGGGGATGTCAGGGCTGGCTTGGCCCCCCACAGGGAATGGGCCCGTGATTGAGAGCCGCAGGGTGGTGCTCTGAGGCGTCAGCACGTCCATGTCGACAAGGCTCGACGATTGGTCTGTCAAGCCGAAGAGGTCGAGTAGCCTCGCCCTGAGAGGTGATGCGACCCCTTTGACCCAGGGCACGAGGGCCTTCAACCGCATCCAGACATCCATGTCGTCTAGGTTGAAGGTGCCATCTGCGTTGTCACGGATGGCGGATGGGATTCCTTCAGGGTTGTGTATCCAACCCTTCAGGATGGTCGCGATGTCGTGCGGGGTACCGCCCACTATCACGAGACAATCCCTTTTGGGATTGCGAGCGCGTTGTTCGTGCTCGATGTGTTTGAATACGCCGATCATCTCGCGCGTACACGCGAGCTGCGGCGTTTCTTTTGCCTGCACTATGAGTTCGACGAAGCGTGGGTCGTTGAGCGGGCAGACGTCGTACCATTGAGTATGACGCTGTTGGGCCTTTCCTACCGGCCGTGGTAGGAGGCCCATCTCGGAGATCGGTGGGTCTCCGAGTGGGATGAGCGTCCCCTCCCCCGGGTAGGGAGGGTGAACTGTCCCCGCCGGCGGAGGCAGGGCCACTCCAGGCCCAATGTACTGGGCCTCGATCTGTGCTACCCGCCGCTGAAGGGCGGGGTCGTTGACCGTGTGCGACAATGACGCCGCTAGGTGAGCGCTAATCGTGCTTTCCTTCGCAATGGCTAGACCATTGATGGTGTGGGGGGAGCCGTGCAATTTCTTGCGCTTTTTCTTTGGCTTCTCTGCCAGCCTCTGTGCCCATTTGGGGTCGTACGTCTTCCAGACGGATGAGTCTGACTCCCATCCATCTGGGATGCCATACGCCGAGTCGGAAGGTGCACTATGCCCTTCCGTCGTAGTTGTCGTCGGGGTCGGCGCCGACAATCGGGACGCCAGTCCCGACGTCGCACGCGCCGGCAGAGGTACCGTGGCTCGAAGTGATGATGGCCCGGCCACTGGGTCCGTGGCCGGGTCATGTCGCGGCCTTTTTAAGGCAGCGTGTGCCAGGGTAACCTGGAGCTGTGATGCGCTCAGCTGTTGCTCCAGTTCCTTGATCCTGGCGCGCTCAGTTGCGAGCGTGTCGTCGCAGTCTTCGACCGCGCGTTCCAGCTCCTTGACCTCTTTTTTAAGGTCATGGATGTCCCGGAGGGGCTCTTCTCACGCGTCACATGCGATGCCCCTTGGGAGCCATCCCCAGGCTTCATCGACGGCGTCGCCGATGTCTTTTTCCCGCAATTTGACCTTGCAGGTGCCTGTCGCGGCCCTTAGGTGCGCGGCGTAGTCCGCGCACGTTGCGCAATCGTCCGGATGGATGATGGCGAGGGCGTCCTCCCATCCCATGATCATCCAGTTCTCCTGGTTTATTGGAGCACGGAGAATGTCTGCGGCCCCCTGTCTCGGGGCCGTTGTTCGCGTTGTGGACGTTGACGGATCAACGTCCATCCCATCTTTGGGGGGCATCATCTTCGTGGGGATGATGGTGGTTAGCTTCCAAGAAGCGATGCGCCCTCGGAAAGATCCGAGGTGAAAATTTAACCGCTCCGTGGCCGGCGCGTCACATGGTCTGCATGTGACAGACGCGTCTAGCGGCGTCTGGGGAGGTCGTGTGGCTTGCCCACCCCCCGAAGCTCTAGATAGCTATCTAGGGCTTCAAGGTCCTTGCAGGACGACATGGGTTCCCATGTCACGTTGCCTAGGGTCCAATGGACCTGGGATTCCAGGTCCGTTGAGTTTATCCATCGATGTGTGATAATCTCGTCGACGAGCCACTCCTCGTCGTCATTTTCTCTGAAGTCATAAAATGACTTGGCCTCATGACGAGGGAACAATTCGTCGTTGTTAGCCTCGTATCACCATACGAGGCTGGAATGGAAGACCGGCGAAATGCGATGGCTTTTCAGTTCATCGGGAAGATCGAGGGTCACCGTCGAGGCGTCGTTGTGAGCCTCGATGACGCGGTACGGTCCAATGTACCGCGGGACTAGTTTTCTGGCTCTTCCTTTTGGGAGAGTTAGGTTTTGTGTCGAAAGGTAGACGCGGTCGTTGGCCGCATACCTGTTGCTTGCCATATGTTTCTTAATTGTGTGAAACGTTTGCGTCACTCGATGCTCTATGATTGCATCGTGTGCCGCCGTCAGGTTCCATTTTGCCTGACGTGCGAACTGGGCTACCCCCTTGAACGGGGTGTCCACGGCTATGGGGAGGTCTATCCGCCGCATATAACCGTGGTTCAGCTCGAAAGGTGCGAACCCGGTGGTCGCGCTGACGTCTGTTGAGGGTGACCTCAACCATTGGGCATTTCAATGCCCAATCCTGCTGATCGTCTCTGACGACCGCGTGCAATATCTGGCCGATCTAGCGGTTTGCCCGCTCGGTTGCTCCATCCGTTTGGGGATGGAAGGCAGTTGACATGAGGAGCTTAGTCCCCATGAGTCGCTGTAGTTCATGCCAGAAGATTGACGTGAACTTCGAGTCCCTGTCCGAGACGATGGAGTCGGATGACCTCCTTCAGAAACAGCCAGGCTACTCCCTTGGCTGACACGCTCGTCGTGGTTGGTACGAGGTGTACGAGCGACGTTAGTCGGTCGATGACTACCATCAGGTAGTCACAGTCGTTGGATTTGCGCAGGGGCCCCATGAAGTCGATGCCAATCGACTGCCATGGCCTATCTGGAATGGGTAGGCTGTGTAGTAGGCCTTTGGGCCGTTGTGGCCCGGTTTTCGTCATCTGACACCTCGCGCACGATGTGCAGAACGCTTCTATGTCTGGGCTCATGCCTGGCCACCAATATGCTCTTCGAACGTAGTTCGAAGTCTTCAGATGGCCGTAGTGGCCGACTATCTGATGTGCCCAATCGATGATAATTTCAATCAGCTTCCTTCCCCCTTGAAGAACAGAGCGGGGGATGGCAATGACGTCTCTTTTGAGGTGATTCTTAGTCCAGGTCAGCCCGTTCCATATCCTGAATCTCGGGTGCGCATCCAGGTGCGCTATGATCTGTGTGAACATGGTGTCCCTGTGGTACGCGTCTTGTAGGACCTTAGACAGGTCTACGCCTTGCTTGACGACCCGGCGCAGGGGCGCGCTGTCATTCCCTGCGGCGATGGCTCTGACATCATCGTCATTGTCGCGGGACACGGCGACGTTCGCAGGCTCTGGTGAGCCCTCATTTAATGCGGAGGCTTCCATTACTCTCGCCTCTGTCTTCTCAGAGAGGCGTTTAGGGCATCTTGTTGCCGCCGTTCGCAACTCGACATACCGGTCGGTGGGTAATAACTCACAACTCACCATCCGGGTCTAAACGCGCATCCACGTTCACGAAGACATGGTCCGGGTGATTGTCATCACTTGTGTCGCTCTCGTAGTACCGCGACAGGCAGTCCGCTACCTTTTTCTCTACACCGTCAACATGAACGGTGTTGAAATTGAACCGGGAGAGAAACTCCCACCATCTGACCTGGCGGTCAGATAGGCGCTTCTGGGTCTCGAAGTACTCGAGCCCTTTGTGGTCTGTGACGAGGGTGAACCTTCGCCCTAGCAGTTTGTCCTCCCATTTCATGAGAGCCTCAAGCACCGCGATTGTCTCGTGCTCGTGAGTCCGGTAGTGTTGCTGAGCAACGCTGAACTTCTTTGACAAGAAGCCTGCTGGTCGACATGTTTTCCAGTCAGGACCTTGGCTGTAGACCGCATCGACACCGGCTTTTGATCCGTCGGTGATCACCAGATCGGCTCTGGCACCTTGCGTCTACTGGACGCAGGATCGGGGCCTTACAGGCCAACGCCTTAATGCTTTGCCAGCATTTATCGAGTAGTGGTGTCCATTCTAATGGACGGTTATTACGCGCACAGCCCGATAGTGGGGTGGTATATGCGCTAACATCCGGCATGTAGTGTGCCAGATACTGTACCAGCCGAGGAAACGCTGGATGTCGTTGAATGTCCGTGGCCTGCGCCACTCGCGGATGCGTTTGCATCTTGTCCTTGTCGGCATGTACCCCTCGGCCATCGATAATATGGCCGAGACACTCCATTCGGATGGAGTAGAGGTCCACCTTTTTCTTGCTCAGAAAGAGGTGATTCTCCTGAGTCTGTCAAAGACGATGTAGAGGTGCTCTTCATGCTCTTGTATTGAGAGCGAGAATATGAAGATGTCGTCCATGTATACATGGACAAAGCGACCTATGCGGTCGCGGAAAATGGCTGTCATCAGCCATTGGAATGTTGATGGGGCGTTACAGTCCCCCATCTGTATCACCTGGCTCCTGAAGGTGCCAAGGATTGTGGCAAAGGCTGTCTTTGCTACGTGATCCGGATGGATCCGGATCTGCTCGTATGCTTCTGACATATCGAGTTTTGTTCGATATCGCAGCGGAGCCATGTTGCTGCGTATGATATCTTGATCCGGGAAGGGCCTGACGTCCTTCACCGTGTTCTCGTTCTGCTGGCGCAG
>WHVA01000777.1:0-37457 GCA_015179125.1 Gautieria morchelliformis
GCGTAAAAGGGTGAAATTCCGGTGGTAGCGGAAGGCGCTTGTTGTAGGCAAATTCCGCGAGGGAAGAAGGTCGGACCAATTGCTATGTTGGTAGTTGCAATAGACGCGGAGATACTGCTCAAGGGTCTGATTAGTACGTTCCGTTTGTCCGTCTCCTTCGGGTGATAACCGGAAGTGAAGTGGAGCTTCATGTCGAGAGCCTTGCCGAGTGTGCGGAAAAAGGAGGACACGAATTCGGATCCACGGTCGGAAGTGACATGGGAAGGATTCCGTGCTTGGAAAAGACGTGGAGCACAAAGAGCTGTGCGAGCTGGGCGGAAGTTATGGTGTCGTAGGTCGGAATAAAGATGGACTGCTTTGTGAGGCGGTCAACGATCACTAGAATGGTATCATAGCCGGATGACTTAGGAAGTTTCTCAATGAAATCCATGGATATCGAATTCCACGGTTGTTCCGGGATCGGAAGTTGCTTCAGGAGGCCGTAGGGTTTGTGACGTTGAGGCTTGGCTCGCATACAGGTGGTGCATGACTTGCAGTAGTCTTGGACCATCGTGCGGAGGAGAGGCCAAGTATAGGTACGTCGGATTATGTCGAGGGTCTTGTTCTGGCCTTGGTGTCCTGAGAGCGGATGATCGTGGCTTTGCTGGAGCACGCGAAGTCGTAGATCGTTGGTGTCCGGAACGTAAATCCGGGACTTGTACCGGAGAAATCCGTCGGAATCGAGGGACCATCCAGGACTGGTGGGGTCATCGAGGTGGGCTGCGGAGATGGGTCGGACGGAGTGCGGAACGGATGTCGGAATGGAGAGACTCGGTGTCCATAATAATTGAGGCGCGGAGTAGCGGAAACTGCAATGCTGTGGCACGCAGGGACGATGCCAGTTGCTCAGTGGAGAATACTGGGCGGAAATTGTGCGGATTAACGCTGGCATAGTCGCTACTTCCCTCTTTTGGGTAGACGTCCCAACGTCTAGTGAGCGCGTCGGGTTTTGCTCCGAGCTTTCCGGGGCGGAAACGGATCACCATGTTGAACTGTGAGAGGTATTCAGACCAGCGGACTTGACGGCGAGTCAAAATCTTAGTGGTTGCAAAATACTCAAGGTTCTTATGATCCGTTACAACGTCGATCGGATAAGTTGGACCTTCGAGGTAGTGTCTCCAGATTTTGAAGGCTTCGAAAATCGCAAGTAGTTCCTTATCGTGGACGTCGTAGTTGAGTTCCGGGGCGGAAAAGGTGCGGGAATGAAAGGCGATCGGATGAATTTCTCCGTCGTCGGGTGAAATGATGGAAAGAATGGCGGCTAGCGCGTAGTCAGAAGCGTCGGTTTCGAGTACAAGTTGGGCATCAGGAATCCAGAAACCGAGTATGGGAGCCGTGGTGAAGGCCGATTTGAGGCTTCAAATGCGGAACGGCATTCCGGAGTGAAATTCCATGGGGCACCCTTCCTGGTGAGACGCGTGAGCGGAACAGTAATGTCGGAAAAATTATAAATGAAACGCCGGTAAAAGTTGGCGAAGCCAAGGAAAGACTGCACATCCTTAACACGTCGGGGTTCCGGCCATTCTTGAATTGCCTTGACCTTGTCCTCTGCCATGGTAAGACCTGTTGGAGAGAGGATGTAGCCGAGGTATTCGACCGTGTCGCGATGCCATTCGCATTTCTCTGCTTTTGCGTAGAGATGGTGTTTGTGTAGACGGCGGAGTACTTCGCGGACATGTTCCCGATGTTTTTCCGGTGTGTCGGAATAGATGAGATGTCGTCAATGTAGACTAGGACGCATATGTCGAGGAGGTCGGAAAATACGTCGTTCATGAATCGCTGAAAAGCGGCGGGAGCATTGGTTAGACCAAAAGGCATGACAACCCACTCAAAAGCACCGTAGTGGGTGCGGAAAGTGGTTTTCCACTCGTCACCTTCTCGGAGGCGGACAAGTGATAAGCATGCCGGAGGTCGATTTTGGTGTAGATTTCGCCCTGCAGGGATGTCGAGTAGGTCGGAAATGCGCGGAAGCGGATATTTGTCCTTCTTAGTGAGGGCATTGAGTCCCACGGAAATCGACGCAGAGGTGGAGAGATCCATCCTTCTTCTTGACGAAAAGGACCAGAGCGCCGTGCGGAGACAGCGAAGGGCGGATAAAGCCCATGTGAGATGTTCATCGACGAACTCGCAGAGAGTTTGGAGTTCACTTTGCGAAAGGGAGTAGATCGGTCCAAGGGGCGGAGATGCTCCTTCTTCCAAATCTATCTTCAAATCGTAAGGTCGATGTTCAGCAGTTTGTCGGCTTTGGCCTTATTGAACACGTCCGGGAAATCACGATATTCTTCCGGAACTGAGCTCATGTCGACCAGAGCGGAAGTTGAGGCGGAACGAGCCTTGACTGAAGCCGAATCGGAAAGGTGAAGCTGGAAAACATCGTGTCTTCTTGCCGTTGCAATACGCGGAAAGCGGTGGCGGAAACGAGCGCAATTCGAGGAGCTTCGAGGGACGGAGGTGCTAAAGCGGACGGAGTGCGGAACTGAATCCACGAGCGGAGATGCAGAAGAGGCCTGAGCCATCTTTGCGGACGACGTCGGAATAGACGGAAGTTGATCCAGGGTACGGAACTGTATTTGACCCAATGCCCAGTTAATCGACGGATTATATCGGGTGAGCCAATTGTGTCCTAGTACAACGGAACAGCTAGCATCTAGCGGAGTAACGTAAAACGTAACTTCATGGTTGTCCCCAGTAGCGAAACGGATAGACAGGTCCACGACTTGGGAAATTGCCGTGTTGGAAGACCCGTCGAAAAGGCGGAGCGGAATTGTCGGAATGTTGCGTGTCGAAAGTTTATGTTTCAAAACAAAGTCGGAATCGAGGAAACAATGAGTCGAACCGGAGTCGATCAATGCTGTGACGGGGGCGGAAATGGTGTCGGAAGTGAGCGGAACAGAGAGGGTGTCGGAGGACGAAAGAGCGGATGCGTTGAGTTTAACCTCGTTGTCGCACGAATGGGTCAACACAGCCCTCAGCTCGTGCGGAGGCCGGAGGACTGCTGACTATTTTTTTGAATCCGCAGCGGGAGCCGCTTCGGATTTCTCTTCCGTCTTTGCTGCGCGGCCCTTGGCCTTAGCAGCAGAGGCGGAAGCGCGAGTGCAGTCACAAGCGACGTGACCGCCTTTGCCGCAGAAAAGGCAAAGGTTGTTGTCCATGCGACGCTGGCGTTCTACGGGGGTTAGTTTTCCGTCCTTCCCAAGTTTGTCGGAAAGGTCCGGAGTGCTCTTCCGGGCGTTGGTGTTGGAACCAGAGGCCTGGTTATTGCGAGGGGTGGAGTTGTTGTTCCGGTTGCCGGAGTTGGATCCGGAACTGTTGTTGTTGTTGTTGTTTCCGGAGTTGTTGTTTCGGGAATTAGTCTTCTTCTTGTCTTTGTCAGACTTCTTGTCGGAAGACTTGTCGTTCTTGCTCTGGGCGGAAGTTTCGCGAGCGATCTCAGAATGTCTTTCCCAGTAGCGCGAATCAATGGATTGGGCAGGTTGCGGAGGTCGGTAAGGGTGGCGGGCTTTCCAACGCGGGCAATTTCATCCTTGATCTGGGATGGCAGGCCCATGTAAAACTGGCATCGGAGTGCGGCTTCTCCCCATTGGACTCGAGGAGCGAGCTGCTGAAACGTGACAATATATTTAGCTATCTTATGAGTGTCTTTCATGCGAAGCTTATCGAGTTCATTTTCCACATCGGCTTCCATATCAAATGGTCCGAAGTTGCTGCGGAGTTCGGAAACGAAGTTGTGGTAATCGTCGGCCCAGTTGACGAGAGCGAATGGGTCCATGAGGGCGGGTTCGAAGTAGTCGAGAGCCGTGCCTCGGAGGTAGGAAAGGGCGTAATTGACCTTTCGTTCGTCGTCGGGAAAGGCGTCGGGACGATCACGGAAATTGAGCTGAAGCTGGACCAGAAATGGCTGGAGCTTCTTGGGGTCGGAACCGTCGAACTGATCTGGTTCGCGGACCTTTGTCTTGGGGCATGGTGGTGCTTGGGCCAGGCGTTGAAGTTGTCCGGCTAGCATGGCGATGGCTTGTGCAAGATCTGGAACTGGCGCGGGCGGAACTGGGTTGGCGGGAATCTGAGGTGGGATTGGCGGTGGAGGACCGCTGGGTGGGCCGCCTGGAGGTGGTCCTGGTGGAGGTGGTGGTGGTGGAGCTGGGTGTCGGAATGACGCTGCTGTTTGTTCTCCGCTGCTACTCGTCGAATTCCCGTCATAGTTGGGATTGTCGTCGGGATTAGTGTCGGGAACTTCTTCGAAACGTTGCGGAAAAGCATCGGAGAGCTCATCGTCAGCACGAGAGCTGCCGGAGGGTTCCGTGTGTCTTGGTGCTGCGGATATAAGACTGCCAAAATAAGAGAGAGCTTCGACAGCTCCTGCTCGAGCTGAAGTAGCTGTGGTACGAGGAGGCATAGTGATAGTTATCGGGTGGGAATCAGATAATACTGTTACGTATCGAGATTTCCGCTAAGTCGGAACTGGAAAGGACGGCGGCTTCAACTTATAGGTTGCGCCCCTGATGAACTATCGTCCTAAGTATTTCGGAACTGAGTCGGAATTCGGAAAGTACTGAACCAAAGGTTGGTCGGAACTTGGGTCGGAACTGAGGTGGAAGGCGGAAGACGGAAGGCGGAGGGACTGAGATCTTGCTAGACTCGCTGTGCTAAGAACAGGAGATGGAGCAAAGGAAATCAAGTATCGAAGGTGATTATCTGATTCCAGAATAAGAGACATACATGACAGGCTTTTATACAAAGAGCTGAGACAACAGGTAATGGGGTAGTACTAAGCAAATTCCGGGGGAAGCGGAAGTCGAGTAGACAATGCGTGGGAACTAACTATTGGGAACAATGGGAATACAAGGGGGTTCAGGGTAAGGTAGAACAATGGCAAAGAACAATGGGTCAGGAAAACATATCTGACAACGAATTACAAGGGTGACCGGATATGTGGTTTTGATGAACGATGAAACGGGTCCGGTGGGTCCGAGTAATAGAGTCGAAAGAACAAGGGAATAGAACAATGGGCGGAATGTTGGAAATATTGGAGGGGCGGAAAGTGTTGCGGAACTGAAGATCGGAAGTCGGGAATGAGCGGTCGTGACATACTGAGAGTCGAGGTTCAAGGGTCGGAGAACAAAGGTCGGAAGAGGCGGAAGAGGCGGAGGACAGAGGGTCGAGAGCGGAAGGAGACAAGACTAGCAAAACTCGCTGTGCTAAGAACAGGAGACAGTGCGAAGGGAATCACGTATCGAAGTCGATTATCTGATTGCAGAAATGGAGACATACATGAGGGGTTTTATACAAAGAGCAGAAGCAACAGGTAATGGTATGGTACTAAGCAAATTCCAGAGAGTGCAGGAATCGGATATACATATGGGGCAAGTAACTAATGTGGAACAATGGGATGACAAGGGAGGTGCAGGGTAGGGTAAGTACAATGGCAAAGAACAAGGCGAGTAAGTACAATAGGCATCGGAAGAAATGGAATTATGGAAATGGTATCTTGCTGTTTTCAGGGTCGAGTACGGGGGCCGGTATCTGGAGGTGGCCAGGGGTACTGAAATAACAAGGGTTGAGGTAGAGGGTTGCGGATGGTGTGGATGTTGCGGAATAGAGTCGGAGGTGGTGCGGAGGTGGTGCGGAGGATATGCGGATATGGCGGAGATGGTTGAGTGGAACAGTCATAACATTGGATCTCCTCTACCTCAGGTGTGCTGTCTTGTATTTACCTGCTCACTGTTGACTTATTATATACTGCTTTGGATCCTCTACCTCAGGTAGATGCTCTAGGGTGAGTAGAACACCTGGTAGGGTCATGCTTACAGAAATGGCCCCCATTGAAAAAAAACCAATGAAATTTGGGTTTACTGGAATTTCTAGAAAAAATGAATGAAATTATTCACAGTAAGTGGTTGGCTTAGTTTTTTGGTGGATTTGTCACTTAGTTTCCATACCTTATGAACTACAAATTCAATGTAACAATCATGAGAATTTCAGTACTTGAAGGCCTGGATTCCCATCCACCGCATTCAAGGGGTTGATTTATAAATGCCAGAATGTCTCTGAAAGGCTCTGCGTACATACCTGTCAAGACCGTAGCCAGAATGGCTTTCTAGAACTCCGAATAGGAGTGAACCAACCTTTACGGAAAATAAAGAATTGACTGCTCAAGAGTTAGACAGACTGCATCTTCAGATTCTTGAACAGGGTTCCATTTGAGGCTACATGGAACTTTGAAATTAACTAGCTAGTTGGACTACCCAGAGGTCAAGGAGCCCCATGTGGGAACCTGTCTGAGGCTCTTCATGTTCATAGCTAGCTTCGAATTTTTCTGTATACCAACAAATATAATTTTTATTAAATATTTTAATATTATAGGTGCTATTGACCATCAGCACTACTATGTCAATGAAAAGGAAGCCATTGCCATTGCCAGCATGAATACATCTGGTTAAAAGGACATACCACCATGTGAATGAGCCACATCTGAAGTGATGTGTGGGGAGAATGTAGGCTATATGCATACAGTAGGCAAGCATGGAGGAATGGGACATGGTTCCCACTGTGATGTTTGATCAGATGAAGAATCCTGCACGATTAACTGGGAGCAGGCCAGCAGATCCCAGACTACCTTCTAGCCCTGAAAGCAGGTAAGTGCCTTCATTCAAATTCATTGCATATAACTCACAGATACTCGTAACCCAGGTCAACCACCTCACAATATATAGCATGAGTACAAGCAGATAAATTATTAATACCATCTTGGAAGAGACTTCTGGAGGAAACTTACTGCCTCCGGCAGTTTTTCACACCTTTGTTGTAGAGGACAGGAATTATAGGCAGTAGGACTGGACTTGGTGCTCAAAAGAATAGACTAGAAATTAATCGACTCTCTCAGTGAATTTGGTTGTCACTGAGAGAGGGGGGAAATGTGTCTATATACTACCACCCGGCCCTTTAGCGCCCATGGCAGCGCGCGTCGAAATGATTACATAAGGGTGCCGGTGGTGAAAAGAAGAAAAACAAATCGAAATACAAATACAAATCTTTGATAGAAAAATTCAGAAAAATTCAGAAAAATAAAGTGATCATAGAAGAACAATCTGAAAAGAAATTGGAAAGAAATACAAATGGTGGAATTTATTTGGCTTGACTTTGGTGCAGGAGCATAAATGCACCCAACAGGCAAAGTCACATGTGTCATCATCAGTAGAGAAGAGTCCACTTGGTCGGAGGAAATAGTGGTCAAGTTTAGCTAGCTGTCAGGGGAACACCATGTTGGAGTATGGCGAGCGCTAGAAGCTACTAGCACATTAGTAAGCTTGGTCACAAGGATATTTAAGTCGAGTCACCATAGTAAGATTCCTTAGGCGTTTGACAGAGCTCAGACAAACACAATTGTTAACTCTTGAGGTCCGCACCGAAAACTTAACACAAACATGTCACGGGTGGCTCCCGTTAACCACAGCTGAACTGCGGACAAGAGAGACCTCGAATCGAGGCGACTCGACATACAAAGACCCGTGGGCAGTTCCGGGCATCGAACAAAAGTCCTCACCTTTTGGAGGCACCACCAATCACAACTATCGCCAGTATTGCAAATTGACGACAGCGGCAAGAGAGATGGATGCGGAAGTATGGTGCGCAGGAAACCCCAGCGGATGACTGAGGTAGCGGCCAACTGCAGTCTCATTGTGAGCCAGAGGGACGGAAGGGCCCTACTGGAGGGAACGCTGAACCGGGTGATTAGCTGGATGGGCGAGGGAATTTTGGTGATGGGGTGGTAAATTGGAAGAAGAAAGTCAAGAAATTACTTCGAGGCGTATCACACAGGAGAACAACAACCGGCGACTGACTTTCTCACAAGCGCACCGACTCATACACTTTTTGGATCATTGCACCTCAACGCTGCATGGAATGGAGATTCAGATGGAACTCAAGGATTCATGGCAAGCTAGGTTTGAGGGGGTGCATCGTATATTTTGAGCTTCTGCACTCGAGGGGGTGTGTTGGAGTATGGCGAGCGCTAGAAGCTACTAGCACATTAGTAAGCTTGGTCACAAGGATATTTAAGTCGAGTCACCATAGTTAGATTCCTTACACGTTTGACAGAGCTCAGACAAACGCGATTGTTAACTCTCGAGGTCCGCACTGAAAACTTAACACACCAATCACATGCTTTATCGCAGTGCGCATTATCGCACGCATTATCGCATGCTTTATCACATCATGTACATGTGACTCACCAAGGTGTGCATGAGTCGGTTGAGTCATTGCGGCTGTACAAGCAAATGGCTATGCTTTTTGAACTCAGAGGCTGAGTCTGAAGGAGCCACCTGACTGGATTTGTGGGTGACCACGGGTGCACAATCCGTGAGTGATGCGAGTGTCCGGTCGGAGTTTGAAATCGGAAATCCGAAGCAGAGTTGTGGGGGCATGTGTATCCACAACTCTGCTGCACAGAAATAAGTGAGTTTGAGTGAAGACAGCCTCGGAAAATTAAGTAAAATTCATAGATAATTAGAGGGAGGTTTGAATAGGCCTTATGAGGATAGTAGACATTTTTATGATGGCGATAAATGGTTGTTTTAAAGGCCTTTGAAGCAGAATACAAATTTACAGTAAAGAGACAGTTTGAAGGCTGGTTGAACAGCTTGATCCGAGACTATACAGTATGCTGGTTGAACAGCAGTTCCCATACACTCAACCCTTCGAATTAGTCCACATGGACCTTGCAGGCCCCATGTGAACACGTTCCATCCAGGGCCATAGCTACCACTGGTGGAGGACTACATGTGTTACAAATGGATATTCTTTCTGCAAGTGAAGGCTGATGCCTTTGACTGCTTCAAGAAATACCACATGCTCATTTCCACGCACTACAAAGGTACGCTCCAAGCCATAGGCTCGGATCGTGGCGGGGAATTCCTATCGACGGAATTCATCAGGTACATCAAAGAGAACGGAATAAAGCATGAACTTACTGCGCCACACACACCGCAACAGAACGGCGTCACTGAGAGAGTGAACCAAACGATCGCGGAAGCTGCATGCACCATGCTACAAAGTGCTGGCATGTCTCACGGATTCTGGGAGAGCGCTGTTGCCACAGCCGCGCATGTAAGAAATTGTGCTCCCTCATGCAAATAATTATATCTCTCCACATGAAGGACTCCTTGGAAGCGCACCCAACCTCAGCTACCTCCGAACTTTCGGATGCCTCGCCTATGTGCACACCACAACTCAGCGCACCAAATTTGACCCAACGTCAAAAAAATTAATTTTCATAGGATATGATGGATCCACTAAGGGGTACAAGCTATGGGACCCATCCACACACAAAATCCTAATATCCACTGATGTTGTATTTGAGGAAAATGTACATCCTCTCCACACCCCAACCGCTCCAATCACACAGCCAAACCCTAGCCCTTCACAGCCCCAGCAGCCGACACCCAAGCTAGTCAAATTAGCGCTACCAGAGAGTGACGACGAAGACATCGAGAATCACACACCAGCACATGCTCCACCGCCACCTCCAGGACCAGCTGCCCCAGGTCAAGCTCCACCATTCCTACCAGCACCCCAAGCACCTCCGTGAAGATCCGCATGCATCGTCGGGAGGTCCCTGCACCCCGATCCAATGAATGCTAGTCCAGACAGGGCCCAACGCTGGGTACCCGCAGTATGGACAAGTGCAATCATGGCTTTTCTAGCTGCCACTGACACAACACCCACGGGGGACCCAACATCATACCAGAACGCAATGTCCTCCGCAGAGGCAGACTTCTGGCATTGAGCTATGACAGAAGAAATAAAATGCTTACTGGACAACGGGACTTGGGCGCTGACTGACCTACCGGAAGGCAGACGCATGGTGAAGTGCATATAGGTGTACCTAACAAAGCGCGACACTCAAGGAAAAATTACCCGATACTGGGCTCGACTCATTGCCAAGGGATTCCTGCAAACTATGGGTATCGACTATGAAGAAACCTTTGCGCCAGTCGCAAGACTCAACTCTCTGAGGCTGCTGCTAGTGCTTGCAGCAAGATTCTGTTAGAATAAATGGGCTAGTTATATCACACACTATTCTAAGGTCTAAAAATTGTCTAACTGAGCTAACTACCTGGGAGAAATCACCCATGCACCAGTAGCAGTGCCTGCCCTGGAAAGCAGGCACCTGGGCCCTGGTCAGAAGAATAAATTGCTATGGGACTAATAGTGCCATACAGGACATCGGACACGATGGAAATTACAGTATATAGTCCTATCTATGGATGTACTGAATAGCTACCTCAGGAGAGAGGTACAGAGATGGCAAATGCCTTGCCAAGGCTGCTGTAGGCACACAGCACAGGAGACACACAAGATTATTTTCTATTCTATTCCCCTGACCAGCTCCACTGATTACGAGCTATAATTAATGTTGAAAGGGGCTTTGTATACTGCTCCAAGGTCCCATCTTAAATACTTGTCAGTAGGACAAGTATCCCCATCATTGTTCCTGCCCCACAGCTGTATGCACCCTGTGGAGCATTTCCTATATCAAAGGACATTATCCTGACCCATTCACTCACTATCTTGAACACTGGTAGTCACTACTATTATAGTAAAGTAGCTACCATAAATGTATGAACAAAATATCCAGAACAATCCAGAAATGGCTGTTTCACCCCCTGAAGTCACTGTAGTCTTGTTTGATAGCTAGAGAGCCTAATTCTTGATAGAGCAGAAGTGCAGAAGTGGAGTGGAGGCAAAGAAGCAAGCTGTAAGGGCAACCCTTGTTAGTCACAGAGATCACACAGTCATGAACTGACAGAGGGGAAATACAAAGTGTATCATAAATAGGGAAATATACAACAAGAGGGAATCTCACCTGATGGAGGCGAAATCCAAAGTGAAAAGTCTGAGGATCCCCCACTGCCAGTGAGCCTGTAATATGGTATACTCAGCCACAGCCAGGGCCATGGCTTGGTACCTACTCACAACCCTGCCCTCACCTGGCCTGCCAAACCCTTGACTGACCCTGGATGCCATGTACTACATGAGTCACTTCACTTCTGACAATGTTCTGAGAGTGGAAGTGCAGAAGCAGAGTGGAGGCAGAGAAGCAAGCAGAACTGGCAGAAGTGTTTCTGGAAGCAGAAGCAGAAATGGAAGTGGAACTTGGGGGGGGCGGGGTCAGAGTGCAGTTGGTATGATTATATGAATAATGGCAAGGGGGTTATTCAAGAACACATGTACTAAACGCAGGTACTAATCACATCCATTTATTACAGTCAGACATACATGCGATCACAATAAATTTTATTGCCTGTGGAGGTGAGTTTTGACAAGTACGGCAAGGAACGGCGATGGGTTTATGTAAAGGATGTCGATCTTAAGACCTTGTATCACAAGGGCACTACAGAACTTGACCAATGAGTGGTATTCTGAATGCTACGTAGTGACAGGTAAGAGTAAGATGCGATGGGAACCGCTGGCTGGTTCCCACGCATAAACTATACAGTGGGTCCCCAAGGGGCCCACTGGGATTATGTAATAACTATTGTACATGTAGATACATGGGTTATTTACACCCTCCCCCTCTATAGACAACTATAGGGGTCAACTACTACTCATAGAGGTCATCCATGAGGGAGTCCTCTAAAGTGGCTGATACGATGACGTCGTTGTCATATGGGGCCGGTGGAGCACGTGACTTCTCTGGGAGAACCTCCACGTCATCGGTGGTGATTGGGTGAGGCTGGTCAGCCTCACCACTAGCGGCGGTATCTGCTTGGGTGGTGAGGCCAGTGTCCTCGCGGAGCCTGGCCTCAACGGCTGGGTCCTCAGTCTGAGGAGGGGGCCGGAAGCATGCCAGCTCTTGGTCGAGCTGAGCGTGAGTGAGGGGTCGCGGCACCGCGCCCTTCACATGGCTGGTCTTGATGACCTTTTGTTGGCCCTCGCAGGCGGCGGCACTGAATGCTGCGCCGGTGATGCCGCGTTGAACATAATGTTCAATGTGTGCCACTCGCTCGCGAGTGACCCCCGTGTAGCGGGCCAACCATCTTGCGATCTCGGTGAGGGGGATGTCGGGGCTGGCTCGGCCCTCCACAGGGAATGGGCCCATGATTGAGAGCCGCAGGGTGGTGCTCTGAGGTGTCAGCACTTCCCTGGCTTCGACGAGGCTCGACCATTGGTCTGTCGAGCTGAATAGGTTGAGTAGCCTCGCCCTGAGAGGTGATGCGACCCCTTTGACCTGGGGTGCAAGGGCCTTCAACCACATCCAGACGTCCATGTCGTCTAGGTTGAAGGTGCCATCCGCGTTGTCACGGATGGCGGATGGGATTCCTTCAGGGTTGTGTATCCAACCCTTCAGGATGGCTGCGATATCGTGCAGGGTACCACCCGCTATCACGAGACAATCCCTTTTGGGATTGCAAGCGCGTTGTTCGCGCTCGATGCGTTTGAATACGCTGATCATCTCGCGCGTACGTGCGAGCTGCGGCGTTTCTTTTGCCCGCGCTATGAGTTTGACGAAGCGTGGGTCATCGAGCGGGCAGACATCGTACCATTGAGTACGATGCTGTTGGGCCTTTCCTACCGGCTGTGGTAGGAGGCCCGTCTCGGAGATCGGTGGATCTCCGAGTGGGATGAGCGTCCCCTCCCCCGGGTAGGGAGGGTGAACTGTCCCCGCCGGTGGCGGCAGGGCCACGCCAGGCCCGATGTACTGGGCCTCGATCTGTGCTACCCGCCACTGAAGGGCGGGGTCGTTGACAGTGTGCAACGATGACGCCGCTAGGTAAGCACTAATCGTGCTTCCCCTCGCAATGGCTAGCCCATTGACGGTGTTGGGGGAGCCGCGCAATTTCTTGCGCTTTTTCTTTGGCTGCTCTGCCAGCCGCTGTGCCCTTTCCGGGTCGTACGTCTTCCAGACGGATGAGTCTGACTCCCATCCATCTGGGACGCCGTACACACAGTCGGAAGGTGGGCTATGCCCTTCCATCGTTGTCGGGGTCGGGGTCGGCGCCGACAATCGGGACACTAGTCCCAATGTTGCACGCGCCGGCAGAGGCACCGTCACGCAAAGTGATGATGGCCCAGCCACTGGGTCTGTGGCCGGGTCATGTCGCAGCTTTTTTGAGGCAACATGGGCCAGGGTAACCTGGAGCTGGGCTGCGCTCAGCTGTTGCTCCAGTTCCTTGATCCAGGCATGCTCGGTTGCGAGCGTGTCATCGTGGTCTTCGACCGCACGTTCCAACTCCTTGACCTCTTTTTTAAGGTTGTGGATGTCCCGGAGGGGCTCTTCTCGCGCGTCACGTGCGATGCCCCTTGGGAGCCATCCCCAGGCTGCATCGACGGCGTCGCCAATGTCTTTGTCCCGCAATTTGACCTTGTGGGTGCCTGTCGCGGCCCTTAGGTGCACGGCATAGTCCGCACACGTTGCACAATCGTCCGGGTGGACGATGGCGAGGGCGTCCTCCCATCCCACGATCATCCAGTGCTCCTGGTCTATTGGAGCATGGAGAATGTCTGCGGCCCCCTGTCTCGGGGCCGTTGCTCGCATTGTGGACGTTGACGGATCAACGTCCATCCCATCTTTAGGGGGCATCATCTTCGTGGGGATGATGGTGGTTAGCTTCCAAGAAGCGATGCACCCTCGGAAAGATCCGAGGTGAAAATTTAACCGTGCCGTGGCCGGCGCATCACATGGTCTGCACGTGGCAGACGCGTCTAGCAGCGTCTGGGGAGGTCACGTGGCTTGCTCACCCCCCTAAGCTCTAGATAGCTATCTAGGGCTTCAAGGTCCTTGCAGGATGACATGGGTTCCCATGTCACGTCGCCTAAGGTCCGACGGACCTGGAGTTCCAGGTCCGTCGAGTTTATTCATCGATGTGCGATAATCTCGTCGACGAGCCACTCCTCGTCGTCATTCGCTCCGAAGTCATAAAATGACTTGGCCTCACGACGGGGGAACAATTCGTCGTTGTTGGCCTCATATCGCCGTACAAGGCTTGAATGGAAGACCGGTGAAATGCGACGGCTTTTCAGCTCGTCGGGAAGATCAAGGGTCACCGTCGAGGCATCATTGTGAGCCTCGACGATGCGGTACGGTCCGATGTACCGCGGGACTAGTTTTCTGGCTCTTCCTTTCGGAGAGTTAGGTTTTGTGTCGAGAGGTAGACGCGGTCGTTGGCCACGTACCTGTCGCTCGCCATACGTTTCTTATTTGCATGAAACGTTTGCGTCACTCGATGCTCTATGATTGCATCGTGTGCCGCCATCAGGTTCCATTTTGCCTGATGTGCGAACTGGGCTACCCCCTTGAACGGGGTGTCCACGGCTATGGGGAGGTCTATCCGCGGCATATAGCTGTGGTTTAGCTCGAAAGGCGCGAACCCTGTGGTCGCGCTGACGTTGCTGTTGAGGGCGACCTCAACCATTGGGCATTTCAATGCCCAATCCTTCTGATCGTCTCTGACAACTGCGCGCAATAGCTGGCCGATCGAGCGGTTCGCCCGCTCAGTGGCTCCATCCGTTTGGGGATGGAAGGCAGTTGACATGAGGAGCTTAGTCCCCATGAGTCACTGTAGTTCACGCCAGAAGATCGATGTGAACTTCGAGTCTCTGTCCGAGACGATGGAGTCGGGAACTCCGTGGAGTCGAATGACCTCCTTCAGAAACAGCCAGGCTACTCCCTTGGCTGACACGCTCGTCGTGGTTGGTACGAGGTGTACGAGCGACATTAGTCGGTTGATGACTACCATCAGGTAGTCACAGTCGTTGGATTTGGGCAGGGGCCCCATGAAGTCGATGCCAATCGACTGCCACGGCCTATCTGGAATGGGTAGGCTGTGTAGTAGGCCTTTGGGCCGTTGTGGTCTGGTTTTCGTCATCTGACACCTCGCGCACGATGTGCAGAACACTTCTATGTCTGGGCTCATGCCCGGCCACCAGTATGCTCTTCGAACATAGTTCGAAGTCTTCAGATGGCCGTAGTGGCCGACTATCTGATGTGCCCGATCAATGATAATTTTGATCAGCTTCCTTCCCCCTTGAAGAAAAGAGCGGGGGATGGCAATGACGTCTCTTTTGAGCTGATTCTTAGTCCAGATCAGCCCGTCCTGGATCCCAAATCTCAGGTGCGCGTCCGGGTGCGCCATGATCTTTGTGAACATGGTGTCCCTGTGGTACGTGTCTCGTAGGACCTTAGACAGGTCTACGCCTTGCTCAATGATCCGGTGCAGGGGCGCGCCGTCATTTCCTGCGGCAATGGCTCTGACATCATCGTCGTCGTCGCGTGACGCGGCGACGTTCGCGGGCTCTGGTGAGCCCTCGTTTAATGCGGCAGATTCTGTCACTCTCGCCTCTGTCTTCTCAGCGAGGCGTTTAGAGTGTCTTGTCGCCGCTGTTCGCAGCTCGATATACCGGTCGGTGGGCAACAACTCACCGTCCGGGTCTAAACGCGCATCTGCGTTCACGAAGATGTGGTCCGGGTGATTGTCATCACTCGTGTCGTTCTCGTAGTAGCGCGACAGGCAGTCCGCTACCTTTTTCTCCACACCATCAACGTGAACGGTGTTGAAATTGAAATGGGAGAGAAACTCCCACCATCTGACCTGGCGGTCAGATAGGCTCTTCTGGGTCTCGAAGTACTCAAGTCCTTTGTGGTCTGTGACAAGGGTGAACCTTCGTCCCAGAAGTTTGTCCTCCCATTTCATGTGGTTTAATTCTAGGAATATGATTTAAGACAATATGATTTAATCTCTCAATTATGAGATAAATCGAGTAAGGCTTAGGATCGACAGGAATATCTGCACACGCAGCGAGTGTGTGTGTCTTATGAATTATGTCGACTGAAAGTTTTACTACTGTGTGAGGAGCGAAACGAAGTGCGATTTCACTACTAGTTAATTGTACATGGAACTAGGTATTTATTAGTTACTGATGGCGCTTGGTGGTCAAGAAATTGGTGGCGTGATACTAAGGGAATGATGGAATGGGGTGAGCAGCCCATATACAGCGATAGGAGTGTCGACGCGCACTGTAGGTTGGGCTTGGAGATGGAGTGTAAAACAGGATGAGGAAGCGGAAGTTTGGTGATGGATAGGGGGCATAGTCTGGGTATATGCAGGGTCGGCTGGACGTGTCGTGTTCCTTGATTGGGTCACGTGACTGATGGAAGGCGCGTGATTCGGGACGGGCTCGGTGGTCTTGGATAGGGTTTGTAGGTCGTGTTAACATGTGTTATGTGTCCCCGTGACATCGGAGGGGTCGGGGGCTGTGATCGGGTCAGGTTGAGTGGGCATATGATGGTCCGGCGGTCTCGGGTGCTAACGCCGTAGTGTATATGCGCCGAGAGGGGTCATCGATGTGTCGGTTGTGATGTGAGTTCGTGTTTGTTGTGATTAATATGTTAATATTGTATTCTTTAATACTTTCAACATTTCATGAGAGCCTCGAGCACTGCGATCGTCTCGTGCTTGTGAGTCCGGTAGTGTTGCTGAGCAACGCTGAATTTCTTTGACAAGAAGCTGGCTGGTCGACAAGTTTTCCAGTCAGGACCTTGGCCGTAGACCGCACCGACGCCGGCTTTTGATCCGTCGGTGATCACCCAGATCGGCTCTGGGCACCTTGCTTCTACTGGACACAGGATCAGGGCCTTAGGCCAACGCCTTAATCCTTTGCCAGCATTTGTCTAGTAGTGGCGTCCATTCGAATGGACGGTTATTACGCGCACAGCCCGATAGTGGGGTGGTATATGCGCTAACATCTGGCATGTAGTGTGCCAGATACTGTACCAGCCTGAGGAAACGCTGGACGTTGTTGAACGTCCATGGCCTGTGCCACTCGCGGATGCGTTGCATCTTGTCCTCGTCGGCATGTACCTGTCAGGGTTCACGCATTTCCTTCCACAAGTTTCTATTTCCTTCCATGAGTTTCCATAACCTTCCGTCAGTTTCCATAACTTTCCGTCACCTTTTGTCACACTCCATCACATTCCATCACATGTCACATTCCGTCACATTCCGTGACCTTCCATCACTTTCCGTCACCTTCCGTAACCTTCTACAAGTTTCCGTCTCCCCTATTATGTAAGCCTTGCCAGCGCTATAAGACTGTAGCCCGTGTGGTGGCGTTTCCTCAGCTTGATCTCTGAGGATACCCACTACACAGGCAAGTCCCCATGTATCTATCATTGGTAGAGTTATAAACTGAGAATACCCACTACACAGTTGGTCATTGTCCTAGTATCGGCTCTTATCTCCTTGAGTATCTTTGGTTGTGGCTTCGTCATTAGTGTTGCCCTCACAGAAGATCAAGCTCATAGGACAACCCCACAAACTTTTCTTAACCAGCCTTCATCTCAGCCTATATGGCAGACCAACTCCCAGATGCATACTGGGACTCCCTGGGTGACCATGGGCCATTTCTTCGAGGCCTCCTTTCCAGCCAAGCACAGCAGCTGCAGCAACTTCAACTGCAGAATCAGGAACTGCACAGTCAGATTGTTAACGTTCACGACCACTTAGCCAATGCTGCCGCCAACGCTGCTGTTGCTGCTGCTCAAGCCCTTGCACCCTCAGTACCTCACAGTGTCCCTCCATCTACTCGCTCTATCAAAGCAGCGGAACCGGAGAAGTTTAATGGAGACCGTGCAGAGACTGAAGGGTTTATCAGGTCTATCAGGTTGTCCATCGCTGTCCAGCCAGCATCCTTCCCAGATGAGTGCACAAAGATCCTATATGCTCTTTCCTTCATGACAGGAGGCTCTGCGGAGATATGGGCACACAACGAGACACAGGCTGTCATTGATGGCACCTCCTCTATATCCACTTTGGAGGGGTTCATTAAACGTGTGGAGGAGGCCTTTGGTGACCCAGATCGTGCCAGAACGGCTCGCACTAAACTGCATGACCTTAGGATGGCGTCAGGAATGTCGGCAGATGAATACACGGCTCAATTTGAGATCCTGGCAGGCAGGACAGGCTTTAATGATGAGGCACTCGAGGATGCTTATGCTCGTGACCTTCCAGCAGGTATCCTTGATAAGATCCACGCCCAGCCCTTTCTTCCATCCAACCTCAAAGCCTGGAAGGAAGCAGCCTGTCAGATTGACCACAATCATCGCCGTCTGTTAGAGGTCAGGAAGGCACAGACACCTCATGCCCCTAATCGCCCTCCTCCTGCCCGACCACTCCACACTCCTGCTACGGCTCCTGTTGTCACAGCACCACCCAGTAATGCGACACCTATGGACATTGACTCATCCCGCCGCCGCACCGAAACACGGACCTGCTACAACTGTAAGAGACCTGGCCACATTTCACCAGACTGTCCTGAACCTCGCAAGCCACGAATCCGCGCAAACCTCACAGAGGCAGACATTGCAGCAATTGTCTCTAAATCTGTAGCAGCGGCGATGGAGGAACGCAAACAGAAGGTGGAAGCCCCTGTCCAAGATGAAGGAAAGGGTTTTTAGGCCAGTCAGCGGTGAAAGACATGCCCCGCTCGACGAATCGGTTTTCAGTTCTCGAAACATGTACAATAGGGATCACAGGCGATATGATGCATCCTTCTCCTATCCCTGATCGAACTGAAACCAAACCAGCCATGCCAAAAACCCAACCTGTCGCTCCAGTTGCTAATGCAAACCTTCCAGTCCCTCTATATGTCCGTACTGCTGACCTCCACCGATGCACCAAAGTACCTCTCAAGGTCCACTCCGTTGACACAGGGCATCCACTTGCAATTGACTCCCTCCTTGACAGTGGTGCTACAGGGATGTTCATCGATGTGGAGTTTGTAAGGGAACACAGACTTCGGACCTGTCCCCTACCCCGTGCCATCCCCGTCTACAATATTGATGGTACCCCAAATGAGGCTGGCTCAATCAAGGAAGAAGTTGACCTCATTTGCACCTTTGGGGATCATACGGAACGTGCCACATTCTCCGTCACGAGCCTTGGACGACTTGCCATCATTCTTGGTCACACATGGCTTGTTGAACACAACCCAGAAGTTGACTGGCGTACAGGAGATGTGAATATGACACGCTGTCCCAAGTCATGTGGGGGCAGACCTGTTGTCAGAGGGCCCACAGTCGAAACTGTTCCAGAAGAGAGTGTAGATCAAGAGGAGGTTCCCATACAGCACACCCGCTCCCTACTTGAGGAAGGAGACAGGACCTTTGTCATCTTTGTGAATGAGAGTCCTGAAATGATTGGCGCAGGCTGGACTGTCTCCCAACAGCTTGCTGAACGGGCCAGCAAGTCTGCACCAGTCAGATCCTTCGAGGACCTTGTCCCCAAACCATACCAGGAGTTCAAGGATGTGTTTTCTAAGGAGTCATTTGACCAACTGCCTCCTCGAAAGCCCTGGGACCATGCAATTGAGCTCACTCCAGGTGCACAACCCTTCAGCACAAAGGTTTACCCAATGTCACCGGTTGAGCAAAGGGAACTGGATAACTTCCTTGAGGAGAACCTGAAGAGCCATCATATCCACCCTTCCAAGTCACCTATGGCATCTCCAGTCTTCTTTGTGAAGAAAAAGGACGGCAGTCTTAGATTTGTGCAAGACTACTGGAAACTCAATGATATAACAATCAAGAATGCCTATCCTTTGCCCCTTGTTCCAGACATCATGAATAAGATTGCTGCTGGAAGGGCTAAATACTTCACAAAGCTTGACATTCGCTGGGGATATAATAATGTACGCATAAAAGAGGGAGATGAGTGGAAGGCAGCCTTTCGGACAAATAGGGGCCTGTATGAACCTCTAGTCATGTTCTTTGGACTCACGAACAGCCCAGCAACCTTCCAGACGATGATGAATGACATCTTCAAGAGTCTCATCGATGAAGGGGTTGTGGTGGTGTTCATGGACGACATTCTCATCTTCACAGAGTCGCTTGAAGAACATCGTAGGATTGTACGACGTGTCCTTGAAATCCTCCGGGCCAACAACCTGTACCTCAAACATGAAAAATGCCTACTTGAGCAACTAGAGGTGGAGTATCTCGGCCTCATCCTCTCTCAAGGACAGGTTGCCATGGACCCAGTCAAGGTTGCAGGGGTGCGAGACTGGCCAATACCACGTAACGTCACTGAAGTCAAATCATTCCTTGGTTTCATCAACTTCTACCGTAGATTTGTGGAAGACTTCTCACACATTGCAAAGCCCCTCAACCAGTTGACAAAACAGGATGCCCAATGGTCTTGGGATCCAAATGGCCCAGAGCAAACGTCCTTCGACAAACTCAAACTCCTCATCACATCAACACCAATCCTTGTCCTCCCTGATCAAGACAAACACTTCCGTCTTGAAACAGATGCCTTAGCCTATGCCACAGGAGCAGTACTGTCCCAGCTATGTGATGATGGCAAATGGCGACCTGTGGGGTTTGTCTCCAAAAGCCTCAATGATGCTGAACGCAACTATGCCATCCATGACAAGGAGCTTCTTTCTGTGATTCGGGGATTAGAGGAATGGCGCCACATCTTAGAGGGAACGAAGCACAAGATTGAGATTCTCAATGACCATCAGAATCTCACCTACTTCCGCACTGCACAAAACCTGAACCGTCGTCAAGCGCGCTGGTCACTCTACCTCTCTCGCTTTGATTTTGAGCTGATCCATCGTCCTGGTCGTCATTCAGCCAAGCCTGATGCACTCTCACGACGCGTGGATCATAAGCGGGGGGAGGAAGACAACCAAAATCAAGTCTTACTTACCCCTGACTTGTTCCACATCAAGGCGAATCCTCCAGAGGCTGGCGCGCAGTTAGTCCCAGGTGAAGGTGATGCTTTCCTCAATCGAGTAAGGAACTGTGTAGACCGGGATGAAAAGGTTGTCAAGGCTCTCAAAGAACTGGGCTCCTCTGGAAATTTACGAGGAGAAGAGTGGTCTGAACAGGATGGGCTTGTCCTCTATCACAACAAAGTGTACGTGCCGCTTGATGCAAAACTACGACATGACATAGTGAAAGCGCACCATGACATGCCTCTCACTGGTCACCCTGGTCGTTGGAGAACCACTGAACTAGTTGCTCGGAGTTACTGGTGGCCTGGGATGGGACGTTACATTGCAAAATACGTGAAGGCCTGTGACCTGTGCAACCGGACAAAAACCTTCCCTGCTTCTCCCATTGGCAAGCTTCTACCAAACCGTATCCCAGACCGTAGATGGCAGGTTATGTCTGTTGACTTGATCGTAGAACTGCCTACCAGTCATGGCTATGATGCTCTCCTTGTTGTCGTCGATCGCCTCTCAAAGCGTGCACATGTCATTCCCACCACTTCAGATGTAATTGCGGTGGGAGTTGCCCGACTCTTCCGTGATCATGTTTGGAAACTTCATGGGCTCCCTGAAGAAATCATCAGTGATCGAGGCACACAGTTCATCTCCCAGTTCATGCGTGAACTGAACAAACTTCTTGGTGTCAAAGTCGCTGCCTCTACTGCTTATCACCCCCAAACTGATGGACAGACTGAAAGGGTTAATCAGGAGATTGAGCAATACCTTCGACTATTCATCAACCAGTGTCAGGATGATTGGTTTGAATGGATATCCTTGGCCGAGTTTGCCTATAACAACCGAATCCATGCCTCAACCCAGACTACACCCTTCATGTTGGACAGTGGCCAACATCCAAGGCTGGGACTGGAACCAGTCCGGGAAACTCGACTCGAGGCCCTGGATGAGTTCACAACGCGGATGGAAGCGGCCACAAGAGAAGCTCGTTCAGCCCTGTCCAAGGCAGCAGAGGACATGGCACGCTTCTATGACGTGCACCATAAAGCAGCCCCAGTTTATAAGCTTGGTGACAAGGTCTGGCTCAATGCACAAAACATCACAACCACTCGCCCAATGAAGAAGCTAGACCACAAGTGGCTAGGCCCCTACACTGTTAATAAGGTGGTCTCATGAAATGCCTATGGTCTAAATCTTCCTGCATCCTTCGGTCGCACACATCCAGTGTTCTCTGTCGTCCTGCTTCGGCCATATGAAGATGACCCAATTCTTGAACGTCATGCCCCTCCACCACCCCCCCCTGTCATACGGGATGGAGGCGAAGAATATGAAGTTGAAAGGATTCTAGACAGCAGGATGTTCCGTGGAAGGTTGGAGTATCTCGTGCGCTGGAAGGGCTATGGAGCTGCCGACGATCTCTGGCTACCAGCGAAAGATGTCTCTGGGGCAAAGCGACTCGTTAAAGAATTTCACCGGCAGAACCCAGAGGCACCTCAGCGTATCTCAGCAGCCACATACGTGTCCCTCCCCTTCCAGAGATATCAGAACTTCACAGAACCTTCCAGGCAAACTCTCTTCGACTGGACAGCAGGCAGGGCTTCTACCTATAATGTCAAGGGTCCAGAACCCCAAAGATAAGCGATATCGGCCTCCGCCTAACCAATTCATTCCGATAAGCTATATATCCCCTCTCCACCTGTGACCGTTCACTTCCACTGCATCGACCCCACCACATCCATCAACCATGTCCTCGCCCGCCATTGAGCTTGTTGCCCTCCCCAGCTTCACCCAAAACCTCTCTGACCTGCCAAACATGTCACGTGTCGATCCCGCCCTCCTGCACTTCTCCGGCTTCTCGTCATCCAGAGCAGCCAGTGAAGCCAAGCTACAAAGGATGCTTGACTGCCGTGATCTCGATGTCGCATGGTCTTCAAAGTGGTCCGTCAGCTCTGAGGACCTCACACCAGCGAAGAGTCAGGCGCCCACTCGCCCTGCACTTGCATTCCTCAGACCCCGACACAGACGAGAGAACACGTACTATATCGGCGACCCTGTCTTCCTCAACGATGGAACCCCCCCTTGTGGAACCCCCTACACTTTTGAAGGCTGGGTGGGGCGGCGTTTCCGTAACATGGCAGGAGAGCAAATACGTCGAGCAAGGTTCCGAGGGCCGCACTTGCCCATGGACCCCAATCCCCCTGAGCTCATCATTGACCTGCGTTACCAGAAAGGGAAGGGCCGAGCGCCAGGAGGCCAGGAGAGATGGTGGTCCCGCCTGTGACGTACTTGGAAACGATGTCTCGGTGGATGTTGAGGGCTAGGTGGCAGCTGTGCTTGTCGGGACGACAAGCATTGAGAGGGGGGTGATGTCAGGGTTCACGCATTTCCTTCCACAAGTTTCTATTTCCTTCCATGAGTTTCCATAACCTTCCGTCAGTTTCCATAACTTTCCGTCACCTTTTGTCACACTCCGTCACATTCCATCACATGTCACATTCCGTCACATTCCGTGACCTTCCATCACTTTCCATCACCTTCCGTAACCTTCTACAAGTTTCCGTCTCCCCTATTATGTAAGCCTTGCCAGCGCTATAAGACTGTAGCCCGTGTGGTGGCGTTTCCTCAGCTTGATCTCTGAGGATACCCACTACACAGGCAAGTCCCCATGTATCTATCGTTGGTAGAGTTATAAACTGAGGATACCCACTACACAGTTGGTCATTGTCCTAGTATCGGCTCTTATCTCCTTGAGTATCTTTGGTTGTGGCTTCGTCATTAGTGTTGCCCTCACAGTACCCCTCGCCCATCGATGATATGGCCGAGACACTCCATTTGGATGGAATAGAGGTCCACCTTTTTCTTGCTCAGAAAAAGGTGATTCCTCCTCAGTCTGTCAAAGACGATGTAGAGGTGCTCTTCATGCTCTTGTATTGAGAGCGAGAATATGAAGATGTCGTCCATGTATACATGGACGAAGCGACCTATGCAGTCGTGGAAAATGGCTGTCATCAGCCGTTGGAATGTTGATGGGGTGTTACAGTCCCCCATCTGTATCACCTGGCTCCTGAAGGTGCCAAGGATCGTGGCAAAGGCAGTCTTTGCTACATGATCCGGATGGATCCGGATCTGCTCGTATGCTTCTAACATATCGAGTTTTGTTCGATATCAACAGCGAGCCATGTCGCTGCAAATGATATCTTGATCCGGGAAGGGCATGACATCCTTCACCGTGTTTTCGTTCTCCTGGCGCAGATCAAAGACGGTTCTCAATGTACCGTTCTTCTTCAGCACACACAGCATGGGCACTGCCTGCTGCGTGACTGCCGGAATCCACCACTTTGCAGTGGTGTATCGTTCTATCTTAGCCAACAGTTCCTCTCGGAAGTGTTCAGGGCATTTCGGTAGTCGATACCGCATGTGCTTGTTGGGATCGATGAGGTTGATCTCATGGTTGATCTCCCGTAGTGGCGGGAGTTCTAATGGAATTCCACTGACTAAGTCAGTGATTCGTTCCATCCATTCCTCGCGGAGGCGAGGAAGGTCATCATCCGTGAGGGTGATGGTGGTGGTTGGCTTAGAAGCCATTAGGCGCTGTGTGCGTCTATTAGGTCCCGCGGCGCGCGGAACCAATTTCCTCTTCCCCATTGTTTTCACCGTTAGGTGAGAGCGCCTCTCCCTACGGCTGTAGGGTGAGTTTGAGGATGAGTCGTCCCGCAACTCGTCCTCCTGGCTTCAATGAGCCAGGTTAGGCTTCGGTGCCTGGGTGATCCTGCTCACCCGTGGCCCCTTGTCCTTGTTCGTCGATCCGTCATCGTCGAACGATACCTTGCCCGTGGGGATCACTTCGTTCCCCTTGCGGATCGTCCCTGGGCTCGAGAAGTCCAGGGTTATGCCGAATCTCCTTAGGAACGGTGTCCCTAAGATCGTGTCGTAATATTCGACATTCACTACGTCAAAATATTCGTCGTATGTCTCACGACCAAATTTGATGGTCATGTTCGTTCCATAGTTGATCGTGGAACAGCTGCCTATGCAGGCTAGCTGCAGCGCGATTGGTTGCTCCAGGGAGAATGTCTTCATCCCTGTAGCTCGCATGAATTTGGGGGATAGCAGTACCCCTTCACTGCCGCTATCTAGCAGGCAGTGGGCTTTTACGCCGTTTATTTCCCAGTACCCCGATAGGGTACGGTTCTCACTGCGCGGGCGCGTTGGCCGCGTCCTGTGTTTGCTTCGGTGGTGATACACCAGCTCGGCCGCCTTGTCTGGCGTGACCAACGTGCGTGCCGCCATGACCTTCATGGCGGTTTCGTCCTCCAGCGCGAATCTGATTGCGCTGGACCTGTAGGTGGTGTCTTCCACCTCTTCGTCCCATTCATAGTATTGGGACGGCTCTGGGTCCCACTCTTCAGTGGGCACATCTCCGTTGTCCGGAGTGTCATTGGGTTGGGGATCACCCTCCCCCTCTTCATCAATCTGTTGAAGAGAATTTTGACCGAGATCCATCTCCGGATCCTCGGCCTCATCGTTGTGCCTCACGGCTGCTGTCCTTATACCGGACCTAAGCCGGGGGCACTCTGCCTTTTTGTGGCCAGGTTGGCCGCATTCAAAGCACGTGGTGTTGCTTTGGCTGCCGCTGGGCCTATCATTAGGCCGGCCCAACGTTTTCGTTGGTGGGGCAGGTCGTGGGGATGACCCTGACGCTTGAGGCTGTTTAGCTTCAGGCGGGCGTCCAGCTTGTGCTGGGCGTGAGGGCGGTAGCCGTTGTCCTGTTCTGCTTCTTGCGAACAGGCTGGGCCTGGTCAGGCCCGTTTGTGTCAACGGCTTGCTCCCTGTGAGCCGGGCAGCGCTTGCCGTTGCTGCTGCGCTTTCTGCGCGGCGCATCTCCATGTTGTATCGGGATGCCTCCTCGATCATCCGGGCCGTCTCGAAGAGTTGCTCTATTGAGCTGCTCTCGGCATTATAGCCCTTTTTGAGGACCTCGTTGTGCAGCGTTTCACGCAGCGCTGATACGAACCGTCTCCAGAACGTGTAATCGTCTGGCGGCTGTATCATACGTGCCATGTATTTCGTGAGCTCGTCCAGCATCTCCTGAACAGTTTTCATGCCCTGCATGACCGCGTCGAATTTATTCGATGCGTGATGGTACGTCAGTGTGTGCAGGAACCTTTTTTGAAGGCCTTGCATCACGGTTTCCAGCGTCCAGCTGCGGATCTGGCAATCGAAGCATTCAACGTTTCGAAGGAACCACTCCTGGGCTTCGCCGGTGAGGCGAGTGCCCACGTAGCTGACCTGCATGTCCATGCTGGTTTGCCCCAGGAGGCAATTCATTTTCAGCCATCGTAGGATGGCTGCCACGAAGATTTCAAACTCTTCGAGGTCAGATCCCCCGGCATATGGCTCGGGGTGAGCCAATTTTACGCCGGCTTTCGCTAGCACAGACTTCTCTGGGTCTGTGTCCGCGGCGTCTGCTAACACCACGCGGATCATCTGTGTGATCCCATCATACGGCTCCATTGGTACGATGTCGGCCTGGTCAGGGATTCCCTAGCCTTCCGTTGGGGCCATGGATCGCTTGTGCGGTTGTGACGCCGCGCGGGGCAGGCTGTTATATGCCCTGACGGGCCCCAGGCCCGGATCGGGCTCGGGATCGGGAGCATTTTGTGCTCTCGGTTCTGGGGGCGTTTTGTGCCTGGTGTCCCCGGTCAGTCCCGCGTTGCGGATCCGCAGCCTGCTGTTGTAGGCTACACACGCCTGCCGTGCATTCTGTACGGCTTGCGTGAGCTGCTCGTCGGGCAGCTGAGCGGTGTGGCTGTGGGCCACTGTCTCTTCAGTGTTCTTCGCTAGTAGCTCAAGTGCCCGTGTGTGGCGGTGCACAGCTGCGGCTTCTTTGCGCTGCCAGTGTGTGACTTCGAGCTCTAAGCTCTCGGTCGTCGTTTCAGAGTCAGGCTCTGAGGCGACCTGCTCCCTAACGATCTGTTGGATCGTCTTATGGCTGTCCGTTGGGGCAGCCAGTTGCTCTTGAGGTTCATTCCCAAACCTTACGTCCTGTTCGACCGGGACGGCTGGCGGCGGCATTCGCTGCTTGTCCCGCTCCTTTCGGCGCAGGTTGTTATGGCAGGGAAGGTTCGGTAGAGCTCTTAGAAAGCTAGAATCAAATTCACTCTCTCAGTGAATTTACTGTCACTGTTATATTAATACAATACCTAGAATCAAATTCACTACATGATTTTCAGTCAACATGCTATGAAAATACAAAGAATACTACTTGCCTCTCTCAGTGAATTTACTGTCACTGAGAGAGGAGCACTATCCTGTCTCAGAAGGCATATACGTGCACCCGGCCCTTTAGCGCTCAAGAGCTCACGCGTCGAAGTCATTTCAAACTCCGCTGGGTGCATCCGCCTGTGAAAATAGAGATAACAAAGTGAAATGGAGAGATAGGGAGTGACTGAAAATTTTCGAAAATAATCAGAGAAATGAATGCATGATACAAGAACAATGTGAGAAGAGATTGAAACACCATACAATAAATCGAATACATTATGCTTGATTTTGGTGCAGGAGCATAAATGCACCCAACACGGGTCTTCCACGTCGTGACTGCATTCGTTGGCTGTGGACTGTCGCGAGCTTGGACGAGTTGCGTCGCGTTCCCCGCGTGGGTGGAGGGCTTTCTGGACGTCCTCCAGCATGGCTGCATCTTGCAGCCTGACCTCCTCCGCCTGGTGGAGTTCCTTGCCGATTGCCATTAGGGCGGCAGCGGCGTTGTCAAGCTGCAATGCCAGCCGATCGTGCTTGTGGCGCATCAGCGTGCTTCGGTGCAGCACAGCCTGCACCTGTTTGTTCAGGGCCTCTGCCGTCTCGTGGTCGATGGCGTGAGCCCTTGAGCTCTTGCGACTGGAGCTCGAGTATTCCGAGTCCTGACCATCGTCTGGGGCTCGTCTTTTTTGCCGTCATCCCCCTTCAGGGACGATCGTCGTCACTCTACTTCGTGAGCATCGGTTTGAGTCGTGGCTTCATGCCCGCCTCGACATTGTTGCTCTACCATCTGATGACGGCGAGACTTCTCTGCCCTTTCCTTTGTCTCTGGGCAGAGAGGAATGGGGGGGAAGCACCGGCTCATTGCCCGGCGTCGTCTCTTCCTTGGCCACGCTCGACGAGACGGGGTCGGGGTTTTCCTCGTCCTCTACTGAGGGGACGAGGGTGGTGAGATCTACGATCTCTCCGTCTTCTATTGTCCTGGACTCTTGGTCCAGGGTAGCGTCAGCTGTCGTGTCACTGGGCTGCGCCTGGGGCATGGACCTCGAGCTCGTCGCTCGTGTCCGTCTTCGACTGTGTGGAATCATCATGCTCGCAGCTGACAGTAGAAGGTCTACTGGAGGGTCTCAACGATGTTTAGTCGTCGACGCAGCGATCTTTTTCAAGATTGCTTCGAATCCACTATCGGTTGGTCGCATGGCGATCAACCGCAGGATAGTTCAAAAAGGTGTAAAGGATGTCGATCTTAAGACCTTGTATCACAAGGGCACTACAGAACTTGACCAATGAGTGGTATTCTGAATGCTACGTAGTGACAGGTAAGAGTAAGATGCGATGGGAACCGCTGGCCGGTTCCCACGCATAAACTATACAGTGGGTCCCTAAGGGGCCCACTGGGATTATGTAATAACTATTGTACATGTAGATACACGGGTTATTTACAGTTTAAGTTGTGGACACATTGAGGGTGTCAGCATGCAAATGGCTCAGATGTCCTGTTAGCCAGAATGCCAAATCACAAACAACCAATATGTGTGCAGGAGATCAGTTGTATAGGTGTCATCTAGAAGAAAGTTTGCAATTGCAGTTTGTTTGACCCCTCCCCAAGGCACCTGTCAAGAATATTTATTTCCCGCTCTGTGCATCTCTACTCCAACCACAACATAGATGATCTTCTCAGTGATTCTTTCCGGGATCCTTTCAAGCAATCACTGGACTCAATAACCACAGAGAGTATTCGAGCCAATCTCAACAGAAATTGATATGCAACTCCATATTTCACAGATAATTGCTTGCCAGCATTAGATCCCGTGGAAAGGCTAATTCTCTGCCACTGCCTCAGTACAGACATAAACTGGACTGACAGAAGGGAATCTCACCTAACAGAGGGCAAATCCAAAGAGAAAAGTCTGGGGATTCCCTATTGCCAGTGAGCCCATAATATACACTACTCGACTGCAGACAGTGTCATCATTTGGTACCCACCAGCAACCCTGCCCTGCCTAACCATTGCCTGACCCTGGATGATGCACATTGCATGGGCCACTTCTCTTCTAACATTGTTCCAAAAGGAGAAGTGCAGAGCTGAGCAGAGGTGATGAAGTGAGAGGAACTGGTGGAAATGCTTCAGTTAGGGGTCAGGAGAGCTGACTAAGAGTCCCACTTCAAACATATAAAGGTTGAGTGTCGCAAGATGGTAGCTCACTAGTTCCTTTCCCCCCTCCCACGACCTGGCTGTAACAATTTCTTTGCGTGCCCAACGTTCATTCCCCAATACCTCTCTCTAGCTGGCATTCTGTACTATGGCCCAACAAATCCAATATCCTTTCAGCATTCCCAGCATTTCCAAAATACATCCTGCCATTCCTGCCCACATCATCAATACTCTTTGTCTTAATCAAGGTATCGCCACTGGTGACGCGATTGAAATCCACAATGCTGAATGGGCTCAGGGGGTTGTTAACTCGTGGGTATACTTGAACGGTGAGTACAGTATGATCAGGCATCCTGATCAGTTGACAGCAAGCCCAAGCACAGGTTGGAGATGATGATGTTGAAACAGCCAAGAAACCGGGCAGCTGTTATCAGGAACAGGTGTAAGTTTCACATTATCACTATTATTTTGTACTAACCATGATCCAATGACATCATATTCCATTCAGTTGATGATGGTACTGACTGCCTAGACATATCTGACAATGTAGCAGAACATTCCCCTGGGGCACCCACCCAGTTCCTTGAAAGTCAGAGGAAAGGCCCAGAGTAATATAGCAGAAGAGCCTAATAGAGATGTGCTATATAAAATATCCCATTTTCTTCATGTGTGGAACATAAGCAACAATCTGACCAATACCATCTCAATCATATTGGTACAGGAAGTGTAGCAATAGAGATTTAACTGAACACGTGTAGCTCTTAGATTGGAGGTGTGTGGAAGCAAATTGGACTCATCATATCACAGTACTTAGTAACCTTATCAACATCAGCAGTTTCCTTTGCTGCTGCCTTGCGCCGCCTTCATTGCCTTCACCTCTGCTTCCAATGCAGCAACCTTTTTCTCCACCTCATTGGCTCTAATCTCCGCCTCAATGGTTCTAATCTCTGCTGACCACCTGATCTCGGCAGTGTGCTGTTACAGGACACAAGTGAGAAATTATTTGAGGAAGGGGCGCTAAACTCACAGCATCTGTGCAAGCTTGGTCCTCTTGTCAAAGTTCCAAAGTTTTGTGGGAGTATTTGGGCCACTCACATTTGAAGATGGCTATATCGTCATCTTTTGACTTCGTGAGGAGTTCCTCTGTCGAACCGAGTGTCCTGACATTCACTTGTTTGAAATATCCACACTTCGTAGAAGTCCCACTCTCCATAGACACTTCAGTGATATGACCACTACAGTGTCAAAGCAGACAACAATAATCCCCAAGACGTGAAAAGATAGCTCAGTGCTTGAACTCTTCCTCAGTTCAAGTAAATCACTATGGAGGATAATCAAAAAGGCCATGTGATACAACATATATGAGTATATAATATATATTTCAAGAGTATCAATAACAGCATATAGGAATATATGGTAGTATTTACAAGGAGAATAATAGATGTTATTAGAAGATTCTGTATATATTTAAACATCTTGGAGATATATATACATATGGGAAAGTATTAGTATGAATAGTTATAATGAGAGAGTATTAGAGTACAATATGAAGTAATAGTAGTTGTCTAGATATTTGTAATATATATGAGAAGGAGTATTAATATAGTTATAATGATATAGTGCATATTAAAAGTTGGTAGAAAAAATAAGAAGACGCATAAAAATAAAAAGAGGCGTTATCATCGGCGGAGCTGCCGCTTGGGAGGGACAAATGTAGATTTATTTATATCCCAACAATAAAATTGCCATATACTTTCAGGGTCTTCTTTTCTATAATCTGAGAATAAAATGGGTGAAGCTACATGTAGTTGCAAGCATCCACCTATTCTTGTGGCTTTTCTAGTTTTCCAACTCAACAAATGTAGGATATTAACTCACTTACCCTGAGTTAGGTTAATAACAGCAGTGCGTTGATTGATCAAGAAAGATCAATTACTCAAAAGGCTATTAACCCACTTAACTCAGAGTTAAGTTATTCAAACTCTGTGTGAGAGGTGGGAACTGACTCACCTTCCACAATACTGGGTGGCCTCGATGCTAGAGAGAGTTGAGTTGATGGTATGAATCAAGGGCTAGACTTGGCCAGACTGGGAATCAGTCCTACAATGGAAGGCAGTTTACTACTGGGTGCAGCACTCACTCTGGCGCTCTCCCCATCTTCAATGTCATGTGGCATGCTTTGTGGTGCCATGCCAGACATGATTGAGGCTGGCGAACTCATTGTGAGGCTTAGAGGTTGTTTCAGATGCATCCTGAATATCTCAGAACTCTTTTAGTGCTCAAAATGTCACCAGAGCTGTTAGGGGACATTCCAGATGCATCTCAAATTCCCAGAACCCTTCCAGTGTTCATAATGTCACCCAGGTCCTTGGCATCTTCTGCCACCCTTGGGAACTTCAATTTCCAGGGAAGAGGGTGAAAAGCCCAAGTGGTACAACCACTTCAACCTCAATGAGCTGATTCTCTATATGCCAAAACAGCCCATCCTGGCCATCATGGATGATGATTTCGATAATGCTATCGCCCACTTGCATCTCAATACCCTGACAGCCTGGCTTCTGCTACTGACAAGCTCACTCCAACTTGTATGGTGGCAAAATCTGGCTTATTGGAACAAGTTGAAGAAACCTTGTTTTGAACCTCATGTTGGGTGCATTGATGCTCCTGCACCAAAATCAAGCATAATATATCCAATTTGTTGTGTGCTTTCTCAATTTCTTCTCATGTTGTTCTTGTATCATGCATCCATTTCTCTGGTTATTTTCGAAATTTTCCACTCACTCCCTGTCTCTCTATTTCATTTTGTTATTCCTACTTTCACAAGCGGCTGCACCCAGCGGAGTCTGAAATGACTTCGACGCGCGAGCTCTTGGGCGCTAAAGGGCCGGGTAGTAGTACATGCGCAGTGAAACAGTTTCCCCCTCTCTCAGTGACAACTAAATTCACTGAGAGAGGCAAGTAAATTAGTCTAGCATTCTTTCGATTTATTGACCTAGAAATCCTCTGTAGTGAATTAATTTCTATATAGTGTATAATATATTTATAGTGACAACTAAATTCACTGAGAGAGTGAATTAATTTCTAGTCTATTCTTTTGAGCAACAAGTCCATACCTACTGCCTATAATTCCTGTCCTCTACAGGGTTATGGGCCCCGGAGACACTTCTGAGAAGCTATTGGGTGTTGAGAAGCTTGCTACTGATGGAAGTAATTGGCCATTGTGGCGAGCCACTCTCATCAGCTATTTCGAGTCCAAAAATCTACTCAAGCATGTAGAAGGGAGAGTCACTCGACCTCCTGATCCTCCAGTTATGCCCCCAGGCCATATTCTTACAGAAGCTGAGGAAACTCAGATGGATAAGGCTGAGGAGAAGCTGGAGAGATACCTTGCTAGAGAAGGACAAGCCAAGACCCAAATCATCGTCTCAGTGTCAGAGTCATTAGCCCTGATGCTACAGAAGCAGAAGACAGCAAAAGAGACTTGGGATGCACTGGTCAATGAGATGACCAAAAAGCCCAAGATGGTCCTCACCAGCCTGCAGAGACAACTCCGCAGTATGAGATGTCCTGAGGATGGAGACTTGAGAGATCGGACAAGGCCCAAGACCTATATGCTCGTCTTAATGAGATGGGAGCCAGAGTTTCCGAAGAAGAATTCATGGACATCATCCTTGCATCACTTCCACCATCCTATGAGGCAGTCATGAACGCCCTTACCACTTCGCTTGAAGAATGCGGGATGCCATTGGTCCCTGATAATATTATTAGGGTACTAAAGGCTCAGTATGACAGGAAGAAAACACTCCCGCAAGAAGAGCAGGTGTTTATTGGTTCATCTACTAAGAAGGACCAGAAGGGGCAGAAGGCGCATGTATGCACCAACTGCAAAAAGCCTGGACATTCTATCGAAAATTGCTGGGCTAAAGGAGGTGGCAAAGAAGGTCAAGGACCACGTCAGAAGAAGAAAAAAGCCAAGAAGAAGAAGAAGGGTAAAGCAAAAGCGAATGTTGCCGAAGAAGAGTCCTCTTCTGAGGAAAGTGGTGATGGGCATCTTGCCTTCACCAATTTTGACGAGTGCTCTAATTTCAATCTGAGCACATCCTCAGGAGTTATAGTTATACTTGTTGGGTGCATTTATGCTCCTGCACCAAAATCAAGCATAATATATCCAATTTGTTGTGTGGCCTTCCAATTTCTTCTCACATTGTTCTTGTATTATGCATCCATTTCTCTGGTTATTTTCGAAATTTTCCACTCATTCCTTATCTTTCTATTTCATCTTGTTATTCCTACTTTCACAAGCGGCTGCACCCAGCGGAGTCTGAAATGACTTCGACGCGCGAGCTCTTGGGCGCTAAAGGGCCGGGTAGTAGTACATGCGCAGTGAAACACATTTCCCCCTCTCTCAGTGACCACTAAATTCACTGAGAGAGGCAAGTAAATTAGTCTAGTAGTCTTTACATTTATTGACCTAGAAATCCTCTGTAGTGAATTGATTTCTAGGTAGTGTATAATATATTTAGAGTGACCACTAAATTCACTGAGAGAGTGAATTGATTTCTAGTCTATTCTTTTGAATAACAAGTCCATACCTACTGCCTATAATTCCTGTCCTCTACAGGGTTATGGGCCCCGGAGACACTTCTGAGAAGCTGTTGGGTGTTGAGAAGCTTGCTACTGATGGAAGTAATTGGCCATTGTGGCGAGCCACTCTCATCAGCTATTTCGAGTCCAAAAATTTGCTCAAGCATGTAGAAGGGAGAGTCACTCGACCTCCTGATCCTCCAGTCATGCCCCCAGGCCATATTCTAACAGAAGCTGAGGAAACTCAGATGGATAAGGCCGAGGAGAAGCTGGAGAGATACCTTGCTAGAGAAGGACAAGCCAAGACCCAAATCATCGTCTCAGTGTCAGAGTCATTAGCCCTGATGCTACAGAAGCAGAAGACAGCAAAAGAGACTTGGGATGCACTGGTCAATGAAATGACCAAAAAGCCCAAGATGGTCCTCACCAGCCTGCAGAGACAACTCCGCAGTATGAGATGTCCTGAGGATGGAGACTTGAGAGATCACTTGGACAAGGCCCAAGACCTATATGCTCGTCTTAATGAGATGGGAGCTAGAGTTTCTGAAGAAGAATTCATGGACATAATCCTTGCGTCACTCCCACCATCCTATGAGGCAGTCATGAATGCCCTTACAACTTCGCTTGAAGAATGCGGGATGCCATTGGTCCCTGATAATATTATTAGGGTACTAAAGGCTCAGTATGACAGGAAGAAAACACTCCCGCAAGAAGAGCAGGTGTTTATTGGTTCATCTACTAAGAAGGACCAGAAGGGGCAGAAGGCGCATGTATGCACCAACTGCAAAAAGCCTGGACATTCCATCGAAAATTGCTGGGCTAAAGGAGGTGGTAAAGAAGGTCAAGGACCACGTCAGAAGAAGAAAGCCAAAGGCAAGAAGAAGAAGAAGGGTAAAGCAAAAGCGAATATTGCCGAAGAAGAGTCTACTTCTGAGGAAAGTGGTGATGGGCATCTTGCCTTCACCAATTTTGACGAGTGCTCTAATTTCAATTTGAGCACATCCTCAGGAGTTATAGTCATACTCGACACCGGAACGACATCGCATATGACTCCTCACAAAAATTTATTGAGGAACTACTGTCAATTCTCACAGCCGAGGACTATCCGAGCAGCCAACAAAGGTACCTTTGATGCCTTCGGCTCAGGACTGCTCGTATTATCCAATAAGGTTGGAGATAGAACAGTAGAAGTCACGTTGCAAGATACATACTATGCACCCAAAATTGCTGCTACCCTCATCTCGATCGGTCGGTGCGATGATGCTGGCTACGACATTCGACTCGGTGGCCAGAAATGCACAATATCTAATGCTGCTGGAAAAGTATTGATGCAAGCACCGAAAGTCAATGGCTTATATCGACTAGACCTCCAGTCACCAAGTGCTCAAGCCCATATATGTTTATCTGCCATGGAAATTCATCAAAAGATGGGGCACATCTCGCAGAAGTCCCTACAACATCTATTAAATCATGGCATGATATTGGGCATTGAACTGAGCTCCACAGGCGATAGAATTGTCTGTGATGCGTGTATTCAGGCCAAGATTGCGCGCAAACCTCTTCCTCGAGAACCCAGAGACCGAACATCAAAATTCGGTGACAGAATTTATTCTGATGTCTGGGGACCTGCAAGACACCTCACGATCGATAAGAAGTCATATTATGTCTCCTTTATCGATGACTACTCAAGAGAATCGGTGATCTATCTCATGGCGAACAAATCAGAAGCATTCTCAAAGTACAAGCTCTACGAGGCTTTAATGCTTCGACAGAGAAATGTGCACATCAAGGCACTTGTTTCTGATCGAGGGGGCGAGTATACGAGCTCCGGATTCGAACAGCATCTAGCCAAACAAGGCACGAAGCATCAGTTGACGGTACACGACACACCAGAGTCCAATGGTGTTGCGGAACGCCTGAACCGAACTCTCACTGAGAGAACTCGTGCCATGCTGCTAGAATCAGGCCTTCCTAAGATATTATGGGGCTATGCGATACAGCATGCCAATTATCTTAGGAACAGGACGCATACAAGAGCTCTACCAGATAAAACGCCCTACGAGATGATTCACCATGAAAAACCGAATCTCAAAGACATTCACGCGTGGGGAACTGAAATTTACGTTAAAATCACTCAGGGAGATAAATTGGCAGCCCGTGCCAAGAGAGCTCGGTGGATAGGAATTTCTGCGCAGAGCCATGGTCATTATGTTTATTGGCCTGACTCGCACAAAGTTTCTGTCGAGCGGAACGTTGTCTTTGATTCAGAAATGAAGAAGGGAAAGGTCCCAATCATTTCTATTGAGGAATCCAAGCTACCTACGTCTAAAGAAGAGAAGAAGGCCATTCCGGCATCAGCGCCTGTGCCCAGTCGCTTAGTCAGCGAAGAGGCAAAGATCGAAGAAATTGATGAAAGTGCACCGGAAGAATATCTTGAAAAGCTGCAACCTATTCAGGGAGTTGATGACAGACCTAGAGAAGCTGAACCGATAAGGAGAAGCGAAAGGATCCGTCAACAACAAGTGCAGCCGGCCCCATCAGGTCCCGTGACAAGATCTCAAACTCAGAGACAAGCTGGCGCACATATGACTACGCTAGCTTACGAGGACGTTGAGGACCATAAAGAAGTTTTATTCGACCAAGAATTATCCTCCGAGATTGATGGCATCAGTAGCTATGAGTGTGCCATCAGTGCGTTTCTAACCGACGGTCAAAACAATAACAAGGCGCCGGATTTGAGTCAAATTGAACCTAGCAATGCAGACCAAGCTCTGAATAATCCTATATGGAAGAAATCAATGGACAAAGAGTATGAGGCCCTAATCGACAAAGGAGTGTGGGAACGAGCCAAACCACCTCCTGGAGCCAATATTGTCGGTAATAAATGGGTCTACCTTTGGAAGCGTAATCCAGAAGGGAAACCAATAATGCCTAAATCGAGAATGGTCGCCCAAGGCTTCACACAGAAGTTTGGAGTCGACTATGATGAGACATACTCACCTGTTGCTCGGTTATCCTCCCTACGGATCATATGTGCCATTGCTGCTAGGAATGACTGGCCTATTCATCAAATGACGTGGACTATGCATACCTCAATGCTACGTTGCCCGAACCTATTTACATGAAGCAGCCGTATGGATATGAGTCAGGAGACAAAGGCGAAGTGCTACTTTTGAAGAAAGCACTCTACGGCCTCAAGCAATCTGGAAGAGAATGGTATAAAGTCTAAGTGGTGAATTCCACAAGTTTAGGATTCACTACGTCAGCCACAGATGGGGCTGTATTTTATAGACGTGGCGGAAAGGGGCATGTGATCATTGCAACAGCTGTGGACGACCTTACCATCACAGCTGAGAATCAGTCAGTCCTGGACGAAGTCAAACGAGATCTTGCTCAGGTCTTCAGTATGAAAGATCTAGGCGAGATTCATTGGCTATTGAATCTCAAAATCGAAAGAGACTGGCAGAAGAAGACCATTGCAATTTCACAACCTGCATACATCGAGAAGATCATCAAAAAATTTAATCTCGAAGATGCAAAGACTTATGCTACGCCTCTTGATCCAGCCGTAAAAATTATCTAAAGACCAATGTCCTTCTACAGAGAGAGCAAGAAAGCCATGTCGAAGTTTCCATACAGGCAAGCTATAGGATCACTGATGTGGGCGGCTGTAGCCACTCGACCTGACATTTGCATC
>WHVA01000778.1:0-37255 GCA_015179125.1 Gautieria morchelliformis
TTCGCCAACTCTGTCTCCACCTCGTATCCACCACCTGGCTCGGACCCGCTTCCGCCCCATCCTCCTCCTGCATCCTCCACTCCATTCGTTCCCGGAGCATGTTGTTCCACCACTGGAACTCCCGCTTGATTTCCTCCACAACTGCCGACAAAACCGTCATCTGGTTTTGGAAGGACAACAGCTGTTGCTGTTGAACTGCGGACATCTCCTCGAGTGTGTTCCGGATTCCGCGCTGGGATCTCTGGATACCCCTCAGCAACTCGGCGATGTCGAGCAAAGGCAACATGTTTGACTTCCCGGTCACCGGAACCCCTTCCGCCGTCTTCTTCCCGCTCGGCCCTGGTTTTGACCTTGGGGTTTCTGGCCCCTCAGTCTCGACTTTCCGCCTTTTCCGCTCCACCCTCGTGGAACAGCCGTCCACGACGCACCGCCTCTTCTTGTTGCGGCACCGTTCGCAGGCGGTTTCCCGTGGATTTTCCGACCATACGCAATCGTGCCCTTCACTTCGCATGTGTCACAGGGAGCATTTTCCTCTTCCCCGTCCCTCGTTTTCCGTTTCCGGGTCGCAGGATTCTCCAGTCCCAACTCCCGAAGATCGATGATGCGCGCCATTTTGTCCTTCCTGGCCTGCTGAAACTCGTCCGCCCTCCTTTTCCGATCCGCCACAAGGTTCAGCACAGGAACTACTTCCTGTTGCTTCCCCTTCCCTCAGGGGACGGTGTGCTTTCCACGGTGTCTTCCGATTCCGGTTCGGAATCGGATTCGACAATTATTTTCTGCCAAGTTCTTCTGTCAGCATCAGAACTAAGCACATGACGTTTCCGACTCACCCGGGATTGTCCTGCCTTCTCCGCCGCGGCCTTGTCTTCCGCAGCTTTTTTGGCCGTGTCCCGTTTCCGCTGTTCTTCGCGGACATGCGACTCCTCCTCGCGATGTTTACGGTCACACTCCTCCTTCTCCTTCCGCTCCTGTTCCCGACGCTCCAGTTCCTTGCGCTCTTTCTCCTTGCGCTCCTCCTCCAGTTGCTCCTTCTCTTTCCGCGCAGCTTCCTCGGCCGCCTGTTTTTCAGCCTGCTTCTTCTGCGCGAGAAGGTCGTCGAAATACTTCTCCATTTCAGCGCTGGACATTTTGCTGAGGTCAGGGTGGGAGCTCATAATGGATAAGGATGAAGACGCGTTTGTTCACAGGTCACGTGATCCGACTTGTGGTCTCGCAGGGCTCGACCTTAGAAGGGAGATACTGTTACGACCGTTCATTTCCGACTTCCGACCCTCAGTTCCGCCACACCTTCCGCCCCTCTGATATTTCCGCAACACTTTCCGCCCCTCCGTTATTTCCGACATTCCGCCCTTGTACATTTCCCTTGTTCTTTCGACTCTATTACTCAGACCAACCGGACCCACCTCACAGTCTATCAAGACCATATATCCGGTCACCCTTGTAGTTCGTTGTCAGATATGTTTTCCCGACCCCTTGTTCTTTGCCATTGTTCTACCTTACCCTGAACCCCCTTGTAGTCCCATTGTTCCCAATAGTTAGTTTCCCACGCATTGTCTACTCGACTTCCGCTTCCTCCGGAATTTGCTTAGTACCATATCATTACCTGTTGTCTCAGTTCTTTGTATAAAAGCCTGTCATGTATGTCTCTTATTCTGCAAATCAGATAATCACCTTTGATACTTGATTTCCTTCGCTCCATCTCCTGTTCTTAGTACAGCGAGTCTAGCAAGATCTCAGTCTCTCTCCGCCTTCCGTCTTCCACCTTCCGCCTCAGTTCTGACTCAAGTTCTGACCAAACCTTTGGCTCAGTACTTTCTGACTTCCGACTCAGTTCCGAAATACTTAGGACGATAGTTCATTGGGGGCGCAACCTATAAGTTGAAGCCACTGTCCTTTCCAGTTCCGACTTAGTGGAAATCTCGATACGTAACAGAATGCGGCCAACCTGGCCACAAAAAGGCGGAGTGCCCCCGGCTTAGGTCCGGTATAAGGACAGCAGCCACGAGGCACGACAATGAGGCCGAGGATCTGGAGATGGATTGTGGTCAGAATTCTCTTCACACTGGAGGCATGGCAAAATTTCTCAAGTCAGGAAACCCCTTGAAAATTCTATGGAAATTCCATGTTTCTTGAGAGTTTTCTAGGATGGGAAATTTAGAGGAAATTTAATGTTTTACAAGGGTTTCCAAAGTTCAGGAAATTGTATAAAAATTGTAAAAATATGGTCCAGGAAATCGTGAGGAAACTGAGTCCAGAAACTGACAGTTTAACCATGATTTCCTGTCTAAAGACATCATGAGTAAATTCTAAATTTCCTCAGAGTTTTTTGGTACAGGAAAATATTAGGAAATTGTGAAAATCTTGGCAGGAAATCTTGTGAAAATTTTATATTTCTCTATGATTTCCTGACTCTGGAAATTATAGTAAATATTCAGTTTCTAGGAGGAGGAAATTCACAATATCTCAAAGATTTCCTGAGGATTTCCTGGGTTGGGGAATTGTCTAGAAATTGGAATAGTGTGTTGACCATGCGCTGGATGGTGCGGTGGTACCGGTGCTGCCACAGCACGCGGTCGCTGGTACCTGGTGCTTATGGCGGTCGGTTTGCACAAATATTATCCCGCACCCACGCCAAAGGGAACAACTCCCGTTCGCGTGGCATTGCATTTTGTGCGCATGCGCAATTCACCCAAAGTGTTGCTGGTGCTTTCTGGCACAGTCACGTGGCCTGGCCTCGTCTTAAATCATGGTTTGCTAGCCTTTGAAGGCATGGAATTTTATTTTATTTGGCTAGTATGATGGATGGGTTCTGATCATCATTATTTTCAACATTCGAGTCGTTGATCGGTTGTAACTGCCCAGGATGAGTGACCCTTTCCCAGGCTGAGGTGCAGTGAACTGCGGAGGTCATGTGATGCATCTACAACCACCCATGTTGTGTAAGTATTTCCCACGTTGAGTTTGTTCGGACATCTATTTGGCTTTCACCGTAACTCAGCATGGGAAATATTTACACAACATGGGTGGTTGTAGACGCATCACATGACCTGCGGAGTCCACTGCACCACAGCCTGGGAAAGGGTGACTCCTCCTGCGGAGTTACAACCGATTCACGACTCGAATGTTGAAAATAATGATGATCAGAATCTTATGTAGAGCCAGAAAATCTACCCAGAATCATTTATAAGGGTCCCATCCATCATACTAGCCAAAAAAAAACAAAAATTCCCTGCCTTCAAAGACTAGCAAATCATGATGTAAGATGAGGGCAGGTCACGTGACTGTGCCAGAAAGCACCAGCACGCGGGGGAACACTTTGCGGTGAATTGCGCGTGCGCGCAAAATGCAATGCCGCGTGAACGGGAATTTTTCCCTTTGGCGTGGAGTCGGGATAATATTTGTGCACACTGACCGCCGTAGGCGCTGTCAGCGCAGGCTTGCACTGGTACCGGCGCTGTCAGCGCAGGCGTGCGCTGGTACCGGCGCTGGTGCACGTCGCTGTCAGCGCACACTTTTTTTTTTTTTTTTTTTTTTTTTTTTTCTCATCATTTTATTCGACCGCAGGCGTCGTGCCTATGGTGGTCGTTGTACTGTCTCTACCTATGGTAAGCGTGGGCCTTTCCCCTCTCTCCCTGGGACTCCCGGCTTCCTGTGTCCCTGCATTGGCGACTGCACCGACGACGGGTCCTTCCCCCCGCCGGCCCAACCCCCTTGGGAGTGTTTGTCGCCCCATGCCGCTGATCAGGTAGTTTCTCTCCTCGGTTCGTTCATGTCGTGTGAGATGGTCAGGCTTGGTAAGTGCTCAGCCGCCGAAGCGGGCTGGCACGACAAAGGAGAGCGTCACAGGTGTGGGTGAGAGGATGGGTCGTCCGGTGTCGTTCTTGTACCGCCGGTGGTGTGGCTGTCTGTTCCCGCCTTGCTGAGCCGAGTCTTGCCTATGTCGATGCACGAGCGTCGTGTGTCATAGGGGAGTGCAGTGGGCATGGTGTGTTCATATCGATGGGTGAAATGGTCTCATAGTCGGATTTGCTTGTGTACGGGCCTCATGTGGTCTAACAGAGTGATGCTTGAATTCTTTTTTAAGCCTGAGAGGGTTGTACGTCACCGAATGTTGCTTGTAGCCTCTTCGTCGCTGCTACATATGCCAGTGTCGCTGTCATAGCCTTGCATGATCCTAAGAGCTCCTTCAGCGATTTTGACCTTCGTCCCAGTCTCCTTCTCAGTGTTACTCTTGCATGTTTGTGTGCCCTGCAGTCGAAGAGGTAGTGGTGGATGGTCTCTTCGGCCCCAGTGCAGGCTGGGCATAGTGGAGACTGGGATTTTCATATGCGGTATAGGTGGCTGTTGAGCGGGATGTGCACGGTGCAGAGCTGCGTTATGAGGCTGGTCTGCGCCCTTGTAAAACCTGCTACTTCTTTGTGATAGCTCTTGGTCGGGAGACTGTCATTGATCATCGCCATCCATGCATATCGCAGCGATGTCGTCCATCTCACCCTCCATAGGTCCCTTAGGGCCATTCTGAAGCATTGGCTTGCAGCGGCTACGCTGTGGGGCAGGGGGTCTGAGGCGAGGAAAGCCGGTAGTTCACTCGCCTGGGTGCAGTCTCCCTTTGCAGCCTTCTTCGCCTCTGCATCTACTCTTTCATTCCCACTCACATTGTCATGGCCCGAGATCCACGTGACTCTTAGCTTGGTCTTCTGTCGTCTGGATGGCGCGGAGGTTCCTGTTGGCCAGCTCGTGCACATGATTGAGGATGTGTTGGGACGGCTGTGGCTTGATGTAGCCAAGGTACTGGATGACTGCCTGGTTATCTAGGAGGATTTTCGCCATGCCGATACCCCTTTCTTTCAACAGCAGCTCGAGTGCTAGGATGACTCCCGTGGCCTCTGCTTCATACGTAGTGTGGTCAGCTAGCGTTCCTAGGCAGTACCTTGACGTTCTGATGCCTCCCCCTTTCCTGTATAGGACTGCCGACGCAGCCGTGTTCCCATCTATCCCTGAGCCGTCCGTGTAGACCCTGGCATCAGAGGTGTCAGCTGATTTGGCCTCTTTGGACTCCTCTCTCGAGTCATATAGGTCAGTCTCGAAGAGTGGGGGCTGGTTCGGCGGCTGGAGCACTGGCATGATGGTCTCATAGTCGGTCGGTCGCAGGTCGAACGTGCGCATCAGGTTGTGGAGGGGGGATGGGTGACGGCGGATGTGCCTGCTGGTGCAGGTTTTGATGGGTTTGTGCAGAGGGTGGGACGCTGGAAGGGTGACCAGGTGTAGTGCCGCCCAATAGCAGGTGTAAAGCAGGAGGAGTTCTACTGGCAGGACGTTGCCATGGATTTCTAGTGTGTCGGTCGCCGTGGTTTTCATGGCTCCTGTGATAGCTATGGTCGCTATTCGCTGCACAGATGTCAGCTTTCGTAGCACCCCTACCAATCTGGTTGCCTTCTTTCTCCCTGCATGTCTCCGGATTGGGGTGAACCAGATGTCTGCGGCGTAGGTGAATTTCGGTATCACCACAGTGGAGTACAGTTGTCGCATGTATTTTGCACGTACACCTGTCGAGGGTTTAGATAGTCTGCGGAATAACAGCGTCCACTTAGCGGCTTTGGCTACGGCTTTTTCTGCCTGTATTTTCCAGCGTAGTTCTTCATCTAGAAGGACCCCTAGGAACTTGTGCGATCCCTGGGGCTGGACCGTCACCCCCTTGTATACGAAGTCCGGTTTGACGTCAGGCAGGGTTTTACCCGGCTGCGCTGGGTCAGGGATCCTGTGGCAAGAGAAGCATACCATGGCGAATTTGCTCTTCTCAAATCTCGAGTGGTGTGTCTCTGTCCACTCTTTCGCTCCTCCAGGCTTGAGTAGCATCTTGCTCAGACTGTCGTATGCCTCCACGTAGCTGTCGCCCTCCGCGTAGAGGTTGGCGTCGTCCACGAAAGCTACTGTGGCCTGTCCCTTCGCTGAGGCTATGTCAACGAGGTCTGCATTGTAGAATAGGTATAGTATCATGGAGAGGGGGTCTCCTTGACCTATCCCATTGTCGATGGGTACCCAGTCCGATAGGTAGCCGTCAAACATCAGCCATGTGCGTTGGTCTGTTAGCATCCTTTCAGTGAAAAGTACGTCCTCTTCCGGTACCCATCTTTTCCGCATGTTGTGTAGGAGGCGATCCGTGACGGCGTGAGGGAAGGCACCTTCTATGTCCAAGAATAGCATGATAGCGACTTTCTTGCGTCTCCATGCGCCCTTGATCTTGTTGACCACCGGGTGGAGCGAGTCTGTGGTTGTTCTGCCAGGCCTGCCCCTGAAGTGGTTGGCTGGAAGCAGTTGGTACCTTTCGGTCATGTATACTATGTCCTCTGTTATTATTTCTGTCAGTAGTTTACCCATGGTGTTGTATAGTGGGTAGCACAGACTTCTCCGGGTCTGTGTCCGTGGCGTCTGCTAACGCCACGCGGATCATCCATGTGATCCCATTGTATGGCTCCATTGGTACGACGTCGGCCTGGTCAGGGATTCCCTGGCCTTCCGTTGGGGCCATGGATCACTCGTGCGGCTGTGACGCCGCGCGGGGCAGGCTGTTATATGCCCTGACGGGCCCCAGGCCCGGATCGGGCTTGGGATCGGGAGCATTTTGTGCTCTCAGTTCCGGGGGCGTTTTGTGCCTGGTGTCCCCAGTCAGTCCCGCGTTGTGGATCCGCAGTCTGCTGTTGTAGGCTGCGCGCGCCAGCCGGGCATCCTGTACGACTTGTGTGAGCTGCTCGTCAGGCAGCTGAGCGGTGTGGCTGTGGGCCACTGTCTCTTCAGCGTTCTTTGCTAGTAGCTCGAGTGCCCGTGTGTGGCGGCGCACGGCTGCGGCTTCTTTACGCTGCCAGTGTACGACTTCAAGCTCTAAGCTCTTGGTCGCCATTTCAGAGTCAGGCTCTGAGGCGACCTGCTCCCTAACGATCTGTTGGATCATTTTACGGCTGTCCGTTGGGGCAGCCGGTTGTTCTTGAGGTTCATTCGCGAACCTTACGTCCTGTTCGACCGGGACGGCTGGCGGCGGCATTCGCTGCTTGTCCCGCTCCTTTCGGCGCGGGTCTTCCACGTTGCGACTGTGTTCGTTGGCTGCAGACTGTCGCAAGCTCGGACGAGTTGTGTCGCATTCCCCACGTGGGCGGAGGGCTTTCTGGACGTCCTCCAGCGTGGCTGCATCTTGCAGCCTGATCTCCTCCGCCTGGTGGAGTTCCTTGCCGATTTCCATTAGGGCGGCGGCGGCGTTGTCAAGCTGCGATGCCAGTTGATCATGCTTGTGGCACGTCAGCGTGCTTCGGTGCAGCGCAGCCTGCACCTGTTTATTCAGGGCCTCTGCCGTCTCGTGGTTGATGGCATGAGCCCTCGAGCTCTTGCGACTGGAGCTCGAGTATTCCGAGTCCTGACCATCGTCTGGGGCTCGTCTTTTTTGCCGTCGTCCCCCTTCAGGGATGATCGTCATCGCTCTACTTCGTGAGCGTCGGTTTGAGTCGTGGCTTTGTGCCCGCCTCGACGGTGTTGCTCTACTGTCTGACAACGGTGAGACTTCTCTGCCCTTTCCTTTGTCTCTGGGCAGAGAGGAATTGGGGCTCGTTGCCCAGCATCGTCTCTTCCTTGGCCACGCTCAACGAGACGTGGTCGGGGTTTTCCTCGTCCTCTACTGAGGGGACGAGGGCGGTGAGATCTACGATCTCTCCGTCTTCTATCGTCCTGGAATCTTGGTCCAGGGTAGCATCAGCCATCATGTCGCTGGGCTGCGCCTGGGGCATGGACCTCGAGCTCGTCGCTCGTGTCCATCTTCGACTGCGTGGAATCATCATGCTCGCAGCCGACAGTAGAAGGTCTACTGGAGGGTCTCAACGATGTTTAGTCGTCGACACAGCGATCTTTTTCAAGATTGCTTCGAATCCAGTATCGGTTGGTCGCATGGCGATCAACCGCAGGATAGTTCAAAAAGGTGTAAAGGACATCGATCTTAGAACCTTGTATCACAAGGGCACTACAGAACTTGACCAATGAGTGGTATTCTGAATGCTACGTAGTGACAGGTAAGAGTAGGATGCGATGGGGACCGCTGGCCGGTTCCCACGCATAAACTATACAGTGGGTCCCTAAGGGGCCCACTGGGATTATGTAATAACTATTGTACATGTAGATACACAGGTTATTTACAGACTTGGTATAAGTCAAAAGATAGTGACGCTGCCCAACAGACCGAAGAAAATGATTTTGTGTTCACCGCTAATGACAAAGCCCTTATTTCTATTTCAGCATGTGACTGGCTTGGTGACTTGGCTGCAACTACACACATAACCCGAGATCGTCACAATGTTTCAACATATACTGAAGAACACTCTACTATTGACGGCATCACACCCGGAGCCTCATTAAAGACACAGGGACGAGGAACCGTACCTGTCCAATTCAAAGTCGGCACAGCTACTTTCGACATCAAGCTCAATGATGTAAAACATGCGCCTGAGGCACCCAATAACCTAATCAGCGTAGGGCGCCTCACAGATCTTAGGCACATGGCCACGTTTACATCATCCGTTGTCAAATTCAAACCTAAGTCAGGGCTTCTATTTGGCATGGGACAAAAAATAGGGAGGATGAATCAGATGAGGTGTAAGGGAACAGCAGGAAGCAAGGCAAGAAATTTTGCAGCAGTAGCAGGGGCACACACCTTAGACAAGTGGCACCGAATACTCAGGCACATCAATCCATGGACCGGCCCAAGTTGAAGGACCAGCCCGTGAGCGCTACTTCTATTCTTTCACAGATGCCAAAACCAGATACTCGGTGGTTATTTTGGGAACACCAAAGATGAAGCACTAAAGAATTTCAAAGGGTTCAAAGTTTGCTGGAAACACAAACTGGTAACAAAATCAAAGTTTTTCATTCTGATAACGGTGGAGAATACATTAACAAACCCTTCAAGGACTTTTGTCATCAGCATGGTGTCATTATGGAAACAACCGCCCCCTATTCACTGGCACAGAACGGCATTGCTGAGTGACTTAATAGAACCCCACTTGAGCATGCCCGTGCCATGCTATTTGCCAAGGACCTACCAAAAATCCTGTGGCCAGAAGCAGTAGCGTATGCCTGCTATATTAAAAACAGATCCCCGACCCGGGCTCTTGGGCCCACAATGACCCCTTATCAAGCCTTTTGTGGCAGAAAACCCGATATATCGTGACTGGAAGAATTTGGAACTCGTTGTTGGGTAATGGTACCGGATCAGCGCCATGCCAAGCTGGATCCAAAGGCAGAAAATCACCTATTCGTTGGAGTTGCTCAACACGCCAAGGCCTGGAAATACTACAATAGATTCTCAAGGCATGTTCAAACCTCCAGAAATATTAAATTTGATGCAAGTGACACTAAACTATATACCTTACCCGATGGAGACAATGATGGGATGGCTGAGCTCAAGGGGGAGGCAGGAATGCACAAGTAACAGCCTGAGGAAACGGATGGAGTGAACGGAGGTGGAAGTGAATGGGAGAGCGGAAGTGGAAGAGAATGACATCACCCCCCACACATCTGTGATAACTATGTCAACAACACCCGAGGAACTGGTGCCTGAGATCCAACACAGCAGCCGAATGACCAACAGGCCAGACTACCGGAAGCTCAACGATCCAGATCAAGAATTAGTCAGCAAGAACATCGTTACTGAGTGAAACAGTAATGCTGAAGCAATCAATCGATCGGATGCCCGCATTTGGGAGGAGGCAATGGAAACAGAAATTAAACAGCACTGGGAAATTGGGATATGGGAACTAGTGAAACTCCCGAGCCTGACCCGGCTTTCATCCTGGGTGGGTCCACAATTCAACGAGCCCAAGCTGGGCTTTTGAGCCCGACCCTTAACCTTGTCATCCATGTACGTGTCATCTGTAGACAGAATTGTCTCGCTAATGTATTATCCAGCTGTGGTTTGAAATGAGATCTGCTTTCAGTTGTGTTAATGCATGGAAAACAAAGCTACTGACCTTCACGGTGAGTTATCACACCTCTATTAAGAATTGGGGTCGATTGAATTGTGGCAAAAGCTTCTAATAGCGCCTTATTTTATGGGAATGGTCCCCCTTGTGCATACTGGGAGCATTATCTTCGGAACTGTCGCTGAGTATCCGGTTTATCTCAGTGCCAGCTTTTTGACATCAACCAAACACGCACCAATTTTCTGGTCATAGCCATGGCTTGCTTGGAGCTTTTGCTGCTCATTCTGATGAGCATTTGGGACAGTCAGTTATAACCCTTGCCATTTTCGTGTTAGACCATCATAAATGTTTTTTTAGTCCTCTTGGTGGTCATGTTTTGTAACTATCGTCGTATTTTTCGATGAGTCCAACCTCTGCTTAGTATGTGCGCAGAGTGGCCACCGTGCGAAAGAGTGCCCGAGAGCCACATCGGCCCAGGCAGCCACAGCTTCTGATGGGAAGATATCTGATGACAAAGCCGATAGCTTGGCTTCAGGCGTGAAAAAATAGTCAGCAGCCCTACGGCCTCCGCACATACTGAGGGTCACGTTGACTCGGCTTGCGCATTGGGGGAGGTAAGAATCAATGCTTCTGCTCTCTGTTCCCCGAATTCTCTTGGAGTTAACATCATGACGACGTCTCTGCTGATACGCCCCTCTGTTTTCTGTTTGCTTCAACTCCTCTCTTCGGTGTTATCCATGTGGCGCTGGTGTTCTGCAGGCATGAGTTTGCCGTCCTTGCCGAGTCTGTCCGGTTTGGTTTTTTTCTGACCCTCGGACTGATTACTCCCTTTCAGCTTGTCCATGCCTTTGCCTTGGTTATTACCGGCATTGGTGTTTGAGTTGCCGGAACCTTGACCTTGTTGTCGGTTGGTGTTCTGGGAGCCTCGGTTTTGGTTGCCCGACCTGTCGTTCTTGGCCTCGGGTTTGGCAGCAGAATGAGTCTCGCGAGAGAGTTCACCGTGACGTTCCCAATACCTTTGCTTGATTTTCTGAACAAGCTCTCAGAGGTCATCAAGGGTTCGGGGTCTGTCAAAATGCACCATCTTGTCCCTGATTTGCTTCGGCAAAGCCAAGTATGCTCGGCAATGCAAAGCCGAATCATTATACTGAAGGACGGATGCGAGTCTGTAGAATTTGACAAAAAAGCGAGTTGCCTTGTGGTTATCCTTGGAGAATAATCATAATGGTTATGTAATACAGCATATATGAGTATATAATATATACTATAAGAGTATTAATAACAACATATAGGAATATATAGTAGTATTTATAAGGAGAATAATAGATGTTATTAGATGATTCTGTATATATTTAAACATCTCGAAGATATATATACATATGAGAGAGTATTAGACTACAAGATAGAGTAACAGATACTTGGAGAGATGCTTGTAACAGATATGAGTAGGAGTATTAGTATGACTAGTGATAATGAGAGAGTATTAGACTACCATATGGAGTAATAGTAGTTGTGTAGATATTTGTAATATATATGAATAGTTATAATGATATAGTGTATATTAAAAGTGGGTAGAAAAATAAGAAGAGACGTAAAAATAAGAATCAGCGTTCTCGTCGGCGGAGCCACCCCTCAGGGAGGGACAAAAGAAAGTTTATTTATATCCCAACAATAAGATTGGCATGTACTTTCGTCCTCTTCTTTTCTATAATTTGAGAATAAAATGGGTGAAGCTACAGGTAATAAAAAGTTGTGAGCATCCGCCCTTCATGACCAAATTCTCAAGCTCAATTTTGGCATCCACAACTTGATCGTAGGGACAAAAATTCAGGTAGAGCTCTTCCGTGAATGCCATATAATCTGAAGCCCATGCGGGTTCGTTGGCAGGGTCATCTGCAAGGTAGGGATCAAAATAATCCAGAGCTGTTCCCTTGAGGAATGACAAAACGTATTTCACTTTCATAGAACCATCTCGGAATGCTTGGGGTTTGGCACAGAAGTTCAGCATGCACTGGAGAAGGAATCCTCGGAGCTTTGTCATGTCCGAGCCATCAAACTGGTCGGGTTCCCGGAGTTTAGCCTTCGAGTCACTTCGGTCTCCACCACCACCAAGCCCATTGTTGGCAAGCTTTTCCAAAGCCATGAGCAATCGCCCAACCTGTTCCTCGCTGTTCGCGGCTGCATTCAGGTTGGGATTAGGTCTCGGGCCTGCTACTTCGGGATCAGAATTATGTTCGGAACTGGAATCGGAATTATCACCACCTCCACCACCATCGCCAGGATCGCTCGGATCGTGGGATTCAACGCTCAGTTCTTCAGAACTTTGCTGACACACCCTCGGCCAGCACCAATTACTCGGCGCCGGGGTGTGGGTTGAACTGATGGGGGGTTGGAATACCGGTGATGGAACGGGGGGTTTTCCGGGACACTCGAAGCACCTCGTGCACGGCGAGCTTCAATTGTCAGCGTTACGCGGCTATTACACCCGTGCCTTTGGCACGGGTGTAATATCAGGTAATCAGCATTCTGAACAAAGAGTGTAGGAGTTCAGATATACTGTTAAGGTTGTGTTCATACTGCAGTTTGGCTATACCAGGCCGAACTCAGGTCTCAGGTCGGAGGGCTTGGCTTCAACCTCTTGGGTTGCGCCCACTCTATGTTCCGCCCTGATTTCGGGAGTGGTCTCGGCTATAAGCCGAGATACGGGTTTTGATATCGAGCAGAGGGTCTCAAGTACGATAAGCTAATTCGATATCTGAACTGAGGAACTACTGTACATGGACTGGAGGTCTATATAGTAAAGTAGGGTGCAGGGTCACAAAGAGAACATGATCGGATCAATGGTCAGGGGAAACAAGGGTCAGGCAAACGGGGAACTAACTAGAAAAGAGAATCAGGTGTGATGGGAAGTGCGAAGGGAAACCCGAAGAAAGCCAAGAATCACCCAAGGTTCCTGAATGCCTTAAACTTCGCTGTAAGCGATGCCAAGTTAGGAAGGGTTCTAACTTTAAAGGAACGACCAGATTCATCCTGCAAAGGAGTGCTGACTGAATTCTCAATCTTGGTTTTACGACCAGTATTCCCAAACAGGAGATAGCTGTCAGAACCTTCTCTGATTAGAGAAATTGAGTATTGGTCTGCAAAATCATTTCCGATGATGATTGGAGCAGTCATGCCCTTAACGACATAGGCTTCGACTTCAATTTGGACGGGGCCAGAGTCTGAGTCAAAAAATATGGGAATAGTGACATATCCCGAAATTTTAGATGAGCCAGTAACTTGAATCAAGTTGACCTTCTGGCCCGTCTTAACCTTGGGAGGTTTTTCCATTGAATTGAGAGCAGCATGAGAGATTAAGGTGATATCCGAGCCAGAATAAGCCACGAGAGCATGTTGATTCCTTCCGTATTCACCCAACCAAACCTTGGTAGTGGAAGCTGAAGAACCGAGAAATGCACAACCCGCAGGCCTGGACATAACCCTCCTGAGTTTAATCAAGGAGTTTGGAGCCCAACTTGTAAGGTTAAGATTCCTCAGATAAGCTAGCACATGTTTGGTGTTTTTCTGCAATCTTCTGCTTTCATGGCGAGTCATAGCATTAGACTCCCTTGGATTAGGCGAAGAGTTGCTACTCGAATCGGTAGATCCCCCCAGTTTGGACGCACTCTCTACAGGACTCTCTGCTTGCGTAGCAATTTTACAGTGAGCCTCCTGTGGCTGAAGGGTTTTATGAAGATCCAATGAAGGTTCTTCAGATTCTGCTTCAGTTCATGAGCTTATAGAGTTTACATGGGCAGGGTCGGTGTCAGTTTCATGTTCCGACTCATGAATAGCTTTGAGGTATAAATCCTCATAGGCCACATAAGCATTATCATCCTCAATAGAGGTGTGAGCAAGACGGGTACGAGCAGCAGACCTTGCGTGTTTGTCCTCATTATCCCAATGCTTGCTGCTACCGCAGTGCTTGCATGGCCTAGCTCCCTTTGAGTCAGGAGTAGCTCTCATAGACACATTAGAATCATCTTTCAGATACTTAGGAGGACCGATTTTAGGTGACCATCCCACCAAATGAGATCTAGCGTCTTGGAACGTTCTGTCGGAAGAACTTCTAGAGTCAAATCGGGGTTTGGACTGTAATGTGTTCTCCAAACTTCTAATGTGTCTTTCCATACTGTCACCTGAGGTGAAAGGTGGATGAGACAAGGATTCCTCATGGTATTTGATAGCAGACTGGAATTCAACAGCATCTGCACACTTGTGAGCATCAATGACCGTATGCCACTAGGAGGGTGCCACGTTCATGATTTCCATAATGAGTTCTGAGTCTGTCAGCTTACTAACGAGTCTCAGTAGCTCAGCCTTTCTAACATAATGTTGGGTGCATTTATGCTCCTGCACCAAAATCAAGCCAAATACATTCCACCATTCGTCTTTCCTTCCAATTTCTTGTCAGATTGTTCTACTATGATTGCTTGATTTTTCAGAATTTTTCCGAAATTTTCTACCAAAGACTTGTACTTCTATTTTGATTTGTTTTTCTTCTTTTCACCACCGGCACCCTTATGTAATCATTTCGACGCGCGCTGCCATGGGCGCTAAAGGGCCGGGTGGTAGTATATGCACAGTAAGACACATTTCCCCCCTCTCTCAGTGACCACTAAATTCACTGAGAGAGTGAATTAATTTCTAGGTAGTGTATAATATATTCAGTGACAACCAAATTCACTGAGAGAGTGAATTAATTTCTAGTCCATTCTTTTGAGTATCAAGTCCGAACCTACTGCCTATAATTCCTGTCCTCTACACATAATACTCACTAGGAGTCTCATTAGAATGACTAGCTTCTCAGAAGGTAGCACGAGTAGCTCTTGCTTTCTGTCTGTCTAACCATGCTCGGTTCATGTAATATGCACTGATTATGTCTCTGATTGATTTCCAACCAGTGGTGACTTCTTGACGATGCAACAAGGGTAAGCAAAAGAATCAATGTTCTGCACCCTTGCGTAGTCTCAAAGGGACAATAGGTCCCAGCTGTTTGAAGACTGTAGCAGAGTTTTGAGAAAGATGATTCACTTTCAAAATCCACTGTGCCAACATGTCAGGGTTACCATCCCATTCAGGGACTACATCAGGATGTAGTTTGTTATCAAAATATGCCTCCAGCTTACTTTGGCTAAGTAAAGCATCAATGATAGGTTTACTGCCTTTATTACCATCCCCCCGGTCCGGACTAGGGCCGTTTCCCCCCAGCCTCAGCAGCAAATCGTGTTGAAAGCCAAGAATAGTAGGTGCGTTGTAAGCAGCGGTGTGTGAAAATTCCAGGTAATATCTGTGTAATAAGAAGATAAACAAAGAGATCAGACCACAGGCGTTTGCCTGCTCACTGCCATTGGTGTATGTATTTGCATTTGAGTACAGCATTGAATGCTTTGAGATGATTAGTTGTTGGTATAACACCCTCTATTGGGATCTTCAAGATATGTGAAGCCTCCAGATGGCCTTTGTGTGACCATCCCTTCCAGAGGGAATACAGCATCCAAGTGTTTGTCATATAATCAAGGTATGCAAGGCCGGCCATTGCACCTGCAGCCATCTCAGGCAACTGTGCAAGGTTACTCAATGCAGCCCATTCTTCAGTTATTAGCTAGATAGACCTTGTAGCTGCATGCCAGGTGACTACTCCCTCAGAACCACAATCCATCATTCCTGTTGCATGGTGGTCCCTAGAAGGCCAAGAAACACTGACTCCAGAAGCTCTTTACATTGCTGGTCATTCTCGCATTGCTGAAGTGAGATGGGTTGATCCATATACCATCAGAACATCCTGTGCAAGTAGCTTGGCTGATATATGTGTCCTCCCCAAACATGCCACCAGAGGGCATAATGGAGAACAAGACCGTGGCAGTGACGCCGATGAAAAATTGTACAATTCCAACAATCAGGGGTAGCTGACTTGAGTGAGGAGTTGTTGAATACTGCAATGTAGCTTGTGGGGCCGGTGGTCAATCCGAGTACGATGAAAAGGAAGATGAGTCGCCATGTCAAGTGTAAGTCAATAGGGTAGGTTCTGCATGACAACGACGATACCTGTATAATATTTAGCAGTGTGCTTTTGAGATGTCACAACCAGGCATCTTCTCCTTTGGGAGTCCCAAGCTTGGTAGTGAGATTATGATAGACTTTGCATTGAACTTGTATGTGCCATTTCGAGTTTTTCTTCGAGATCCGTCAAGAATTCGACTGCAGCTTCTTGCCGCTCAAATTCAGAACTTGGCTGAGATTTTGCGTTGTTCACTGCAAGCGTGAGATACTCAATGTGTTTGTCCAGCAAGAGGTTGAACCTGCCCTAAATCTGAAGTGCTGAAACCAAGGAAGGTGTTTGAGACTGACTCTGTAGACTCCGCGATCCCTGCAAGGACCTTCGCAGCAGGAGGGACCAGTCTGTTTTGATGTAGTATTGCCACAAAAATTTAGGCATATAATTCCAAGAAAAGCCATTCTGTTATTTGGTAGCTACTCTCAATATACATCAAGAAAGTTGAGAAATAGCTACAGGGAGAGTCTATGGCACACAAGCACGAATGCATGTCAGGATATGCCCACATTGGGCATTTCGGCCCATGTACATAGTGCAGGGCTTCCTTAGTAAAGAATTGATAACAGTTGCACATATCAAATGCTCTCCAAAACATTTCTGAACAGATACCTTTGTTAGAGTGAAGGTTTTGAAATACCTCCTCCAACTGAGAGCCCCGCAGTGGTGACACATGTCAATTGTACATGAATGCCATATGTGCATCAGGTGGCTCCCAGAGGCACACTATGTCACTGTGCATTCGGTCTCCTTGGACAAATGTAGATAAGTGTCAGTCGAAGAAAGCTTATTTGAAAATATACATACCTGGCATTATAGTCACACTGTCAGTTAGATAACTTAGGTTTCTTTTGGAACGTGGGGTAGTCTCTATAGCTCCTGTATCATCGTTGTACATGGGTGGTGACTGGTAGCCAGAATCCAAGTTAGTCGTAGTGTGAAATGCTGCAAGCTGGTTCAACGGCGGCATATCCAACAACGATGCTGGAACTGTATGTCCTTTTGAGGCTGGATATTGGCTGGAGTGTGATGGGAGTGGAAGATCTGGGATAGTAAACATTGAGGGTGAAGGGGTCGGAGTGTGATGGTAAGGGAAGGTCTGGAATGGAGAGCGCCGAGCTAGCCGTGGATGGTGTTCCCAAATGTGGACTGACAACAAACGGGTCATCAGCACTTGCAGTGGGAATTTGGGCCTTCATTTTTATCCCCGAGTCCCTCTTGCTTTGTTTGATGACTATAAACCCCCACACTGAGTAGCGTAGAAACACGATACAATGATGTAATTACTTACCCCCACTGAAGCCTCCTCGTCTTTGCCGGTGATATTGATGATATGGAGGTGGTGGTTTTATCAGCGAGGGTGAGCTAGTACAAGATGCTACGAGACATGAGAACCAACAAAGGGAGACTAGAAGAATGCTTACTGCTCGAGATTTGGGAGGAACGGAGGAGGCCATATCTATCGAAGTCCGGGAGACCTAGCATGACTGTTAAGTATCACCTGTCATATTAAGCTAAAATACTCGAGAGAATACCTGGACCGGTCTTGGTGTCTGGTCTTGCAGCGTACACTTCCACTGGTAAACCAGGGCTATCACTAATTAAGTCTGTCAGGCAGACTGACAAAAGTTAGTGTAGCAAAGAGATGTAGATTGAATGACTCACTCCATGTACCGCAGCCTTGCCACTTCTGTGCACAGGCGGCAGCAACCTTACCATGATATCGGCCGGTTTGGACCACCCAGATGTGATAGTAATGGTGGGTATCCGGGTCCATCTCCTGTGTGGTGCACGGGCACTCCGGCAGTTTGAGACAAAGTGTTTCAAAGGCCTGTGGCAATTCGTAAGGGGTGTATATCTGATTATCAGCGTGGAAAGGCCTGTAGCCATGTCCTTATTAATCATAGTTAAAATTGAACCTGGTGGGCAACGTACCAATTATAAACCTCTTCGCCGTTTCGCGTCCAGGTTAGCATCATCTTGGCCATGCGTATACGTTCGCGATAAGGTCCAAAAGTCTCTAACCAAAGGGTGCTGGCCTCGTCAAGTTCAGGAAGAGAGGGTGTAGAGGAGTGCGATGAGCGAGGGGAGAATGTGGGACCGGGCGACGAGTCCAAGACATTTAGGGAAGCACGAGCAGCAGCAGCAGCAGCAGTAGCATATTTGGGTGTACCAGGATACATGGGGAACGACCTAGCTATACCCACTCGTCCCAGGTGCGCGCTATTTATCTTATGTGAGCAACATTGAGAATAAGAGTATTGAGCTCGACTCTACGGGCCAGAGAGTCGAGCCTGCTAAATACTTAACACAAACGGGACAGCGCAACGCAAGCGGCGTCCCAATGTGGGACGAGATGGTGGTTGGGCTTTATCTTACTGGGGCAGCCGATGGTCTGGCCTGGTCAGCTGCTGCGTCAGCTGGGTGTTCGGGCTTCAAAATCACCACCTGCATATCTATCTTCAGGGTCAAGCGACTGTCTGAATAATCAGCACCGGCTTGAAGGTAGCGGACAGAACGTACGTCTGATCTATGTCCATGCTCGTAGTCAACAAGTCTTGGAGCTTGCCTAGCTTGTCAAGAGTCTGGTGCACCTCGCTCTCGTTTAGGGGCCAGATCAATGCTTGCATTCGGCCTTTGCGTCCAAGGTCCCTTTCCAGGGTCGTATTGAGACTCCCCAGTTCGCCACCGCAACGAAGAAGTAGCTCGTTCAAAGCCGGTAATCGGGAGGATGCTGCTGTCTCGTCATCTTCTACTAGTCGACGGACAGTCTCAAGTACTTTTTGGAGTCCAAACAGCCGATCAATAATGATTCTCTTGTCCCTCGATGCATTCTTGACGCCACTTTCATAGCTGAGGCATGCACTGATAGTCGCTGCAGTGAGCTGGAGAACTGCAATGACACTCGCTGATTGAGTGGTTAGCACCCTGCCAAAGGTTCTGATATGTTGTCGGCGACTTATCTGATAATCCCAGAGCTGCAGCCATAGTGTCGAGTTGATTAGAGAAGAGAGCACAGCGTTGCCGCCTGCATTGCCACAGAGAAGCGATCGTATCCACATGGACCCACATCAGCAAAACTGCTTGCCAAAATATTGTAAAGACCGAACGGCGCTTGCAATTCATGTTTCTGGTGCTTTTTCAGGAACTGCCATGAAAGTAAAAGCATGAAACACTCTAATGAACCTGTTCGTCAAACCGGAGTTGGGGGCTGGTGCACTAGTAGCGTTGTTGCGAGATCGTCTACGAACTGCTTTGGATATATTCGACCAGCTTTCGACTTGTCGTCGTTCCGCTTACTACTTAGAACGGGTCAAATACTTCTGCACTGGCATTACATCTCTCCATACCCTTCACGCCCTAACTTCCCCCACCACCGTGCTTCTCTGTCCTCTTGTCTGTCCTCTTGTCTGTCTTTCCTTTCAGCCCTCACCTGCCCTTAACTCTACCCCCAGGTCTACCAATCTCCTCCTTCGCATCCGCCAGCTCTCCTCCTTCATTTCCTGGCTCCCCGATTCGATCCAAGTTGCTCCAACCCTCAAATCACCTCAACCCTCAAATCACCTCAACCCTCAAATCACCTCAACCCTCAAATCACCTCAACCCTCAAATCGCCTCAACCCTCAAATCGCCTTACCTCAGCACGAGCCATCGCGTGAGCGGACTGAGGTGGGCTAACCATACCACCATCACTTCGGTATGCATATATCCCTTAGTGCTTTAATATATCCTCTATTTCTAACCAGTCCACTGACTCCGCTAATGCCAAAACAGCGCTTCACACCCATGCTAGACCAGTGTGATTGGCTACAGTATAAGCAGATGTTCGAACGAGGCTGGAAGAGTTTGATGGTTCACGGTGTGTCTTGTTTCTCCTCTCGGTTGATGGAATGAAAAATTCTGTTGTTGGATTTCCTAGAGCAACAGTAGAAGAACTAATGAAAGGGTACGAAGCGTGCGGAGAATGCATGTTACATGTCTTATGTCGGTACCTCGTATTCTCGTGAAACGCTCGTTCAGCTTACGGTCCGCTGGCGCTTTTACGACTCGCAAGGTCCGGAGGCTGCGCACCCTGAATGAAACGGGATAGGTACGTTTTGGCATTAGTTTCGAATACTTTGTACAGCAGGACTATACGCGCCAGACCTAATTCCAGATCCAAGGTACTACTTTGCTCCAAACCTCTTCCACGGGAGAGCTAACCCGAGTTTAATATACAACCTGAACCGCATCCGTATCTGCCAGCAATGGAGAAAAATTGGGGTGGGAAAAGTCGAACTAACAACTTCAATCGTGTAATCCATCACAATGGATCCTTCGTACTAATTTCATCTTCTTAGTTTACGCTCCTCCACTTCGCACACTGGTCTCTCAGTCGCTCCCATCTTCCACCATTCCAGGTCCGCATTCTCTGCCATTCCTCGGGACAAAGGTGGAAGTGCGGTTCCAGGAACGCGGCAATGACAAAGTCGGAGAATGTGGGATGCGTGCCCATGACGAGCGTATTCCCCTCCTTTCCGTTCTTATCCAGCAATGCTGCGAGCGCGCCGAACGCTGGACGCTGAGGGGTAAGACGACAGGCTACTGAATCGCAAGCAATCCACAAGCCTTTTTCTAATTCGTCCCACACCCCATTCCACTTCTCCGAGCCTTTAGGGCAGACTTCTTCCAGTTTGCCGCCGAGAATCGGTTCGCGGGTGAGTCTCCAATACCTTTTAATGACAGTGAAGGAAAGGCTATCCCAATATTGCGACCACAATACCACTCACGGACGACTGCCCTCGTTCAAGTGCTTGAACATCTCTGGCACCCCCATGGGGAGGGTTACCATCAGGACATTCTTAAAGAAGTGGTCAGAGAACAGTTGCTGCAAGGCCTTCGTCCCTGGAGGAAACAGGGCGCCCGTGGATGGTGTTGGGTATGTCTCGTCGAGATATTCGGCGATAAGGAAGGACTCTGAGACGACTGTGGGGCCGCCGGACGGTGCAGGGCGGGATGGATCTACAATCACGGGAAGGGTATATAAAGGGCTCCCATCGGGTTTCTTCCCTGTCGGCGCAGCGCCTATACCGCGCATGGTGGGCTCTATTTCGGGATATTCGAGCCAGACGGTCTTGTAGGGTACTCCTTTGTAGTTGAGCGCATACCTGGTTGAATTGAGTCGTAAGTTGCACTGACCCCAATTGACCCGGACTGCTCGCTCGTTGGGACTTACCTCGCCTTCCACATGTTGTGACTCCATGTTCTGCAATTGAAGTCTGAAGGTACATCATATAGCGTGATGATGCTGTCGGAAGACATTGTTACAGTAATGGTCGGGTTGGGGTTGCGCAGACTTACTTATAAGAAAGAGCTCCTAAGCGACGCGGCGTATGAGTGCGTGCCACGCTGTCTTACAGTAATCAAATGACTGACACGCACATCGAGGCACACATCACACTACAAAAAGCGATTTACAAGCTCAATGAACTATTACTATTCAATAGCAAATGGACTGCGTACTACGTGTCAGCTTATGTAACTACATGGTCCAACATATTTAATTGGCTCCCATGTCGTCCATCAGCCGCCGAGTCATCGCTACATCACTATCGGTGATCCAAAGATAATTGACATTGGGCATATCCCGTCAGGTGAGCAATAGCGGCTTTACTAAATATTTTCGATAAATGTGTGTAGTAACTACATAACATTCTTCCTTATGCGGCCAGTGATGGTAGAAACTATTATAACAACCTGGGGTGAACCGCGAAGGTAGTACGTGGTTCTGCTATTTTATTGCGCACACGGTTCGCTTCACGTCAGTCCAATTAATTCCTCCCTTCCCCACATACAGTCCTCCTCGGGCCCCTCTGCACCCCGCGCTCACAGTCACCGCACCCCCGCAGCAGGTTCATGAGCTCACTATAGGAAGAAAAGGCACTTGTCATCAGTCCCGCAGGGATTGATGACAAGTGTCGAAACCACTGCGGACCTGGGCCAGTGCTCGGACATTGGTCCGCAGTGACTTTGTGGGGCTGCGGCGCACAGCCTGAGAATTGCCCGCCGTCTGTGACCGAGGCCCTGGTTGTTGACCCGGACTGCTCGCTCGTTGGGACTTACCTCGCCTTCCACATGTTGAGACTCCATGCTTTGCCATTAAAGTCTGAAGGTACATCATATAGCATGATGATACTGTCGGAAGCCATGTTTAGCAGTAATGGTTAGGTTGGGGTTGGGCAGACTTATAAGAAACTCCTCAGCTACGCGGCGTATGAGCGCGTGCCACGCTGCCTTACAGTAATCAACGATATATCGGGTATATATCTACGTGGAGAACTCGGCTAGCATGCACTGTTGACTAGCTTACATCGTCTTGCATACCTGTCACCGGGGTCCGGGCTGGAAACTACCGGCCGCAGTTCATGGTTAGTCAGCTTGAGCAATGAGCTAAGCTAGGAGCTTGGCCTCAGTTTCTAACTAGCGCACCACCCAATCGTACACTTCCCGGGTGGGTCACGAGTGCCGTAGCGGCCTCTGTGCGGATGGCTAAAGGCACCGTTCACTCCCACTAGTCGCAGGCTCAGAAGTGCATCATTACAAAACCGAAATGCCCGAAAGCTTCATACACTTTGTAGCTCCGCATATTGGTGGCCGAGGGCCCTCACGAGCGCTCCGAGCTAGAGGTGCGTCAGCCATCCTTCATAGCGCATTCTCATAGCTGTAGCCCGCTCCATAGTCTATGGCGCAGGGACCTCTGCCTATACTGTCCATGCAGGACTATCAACCTGTGCCTGCGGTCTCAAACCTAGTGTGTCACCTCCGCTCTAGGTGAGTTCTCAGGCCCTCTCAGACTCACATACAAGGGACTCAATCCTCTCCTGGGACTCACGCTGATATCACTCCGGAGCTACACGTCTTTGGGAATCTGGGATGGCAAGATAACCTCTTATTGTAAGAGGCACGGGTTGAAAATCGCATTTTGTTTCATTTTTTTCTTTTGAAATCGACACATGCTGTAACTATCACTCGCTGATACTGACGAATCCTCTCAGAGACGTCGTAGAGCTGAGGGATAGGGACGTATCCCTGGTGCGCGCTGCACCTCAGATTATGGAACGAACATACTACCATAGACGTGACGCCGCCGGGGCGGCTAAACTCCGTCCGCCCAGTCCCCACCTGTCACCACTCCCGCTGCTCATGGAAGATGTGTCTCCCGCCTCTCTCGTCCTTGCATCACTGAGCCTGGTCACGGTGGATCTACCTCCGATTCTGACTTTACTTTTCACTCAACGCCACCTTCCGGCTGTTCTTCAGGGCTAATGGTATGTTCTCCGCATCTCAAAGCATTGTCTTATCCTGCAATTTCCTCGCCCTGCCCAAATAGTCTTGTGCGGCATCCCGGCTGTTATTTTCGGCTTGAACGATCCCGGTGCGGTTGTGTTTACCTGCGATATGGTCAGCGCGGTGTGGCAGTGAACCCCACCCAAGTGTGGACGTTACCCAGATCCCGTAGCCAGCAAGATCCCGCGCCTGAGGCAGCGTCATATAACGTATCGACAGACCCAGCAACAGCGGAGAGCCGGTTGCGTCTATCACCTGCACCGCGCCACTGTCATCAGTGAGCCTAGCCCTTGTCAGGCACCTAGCAGGTGCCACCGCCATGGACGAAGTTAGGAGCAGCCTGACGTCATGTAAGCGGGAGCCATTTGATAGCCCGAGTTTCATAACGTGCACTCGGGGCCCGAACCGATCTGTTTGGCCAAATCAACAAAGCTCACTTATTAATTTCCTCTTCCTTGCGACATCAATCACCGCCGCTTCTTTCTCCGCGCTGACCACTCATAAGGCCTCGGTCCTGCCCGCGGCCCCACTAGACACGAACTATGGGAGTTAGTGTCTACTGGGGCCGCGGGCAGTCACCAGCGCGCATCTGGCCCTCACATCGTTCGCCGATCAGAACAGGCTAACACTGGTCGCCAACCCAAGATGAAGCTGACGGGCTTCGATCTAGTATTCCAGTCGATGATCCACCTGAGCTGCCGATACTATCCTGTCATTTTCGGCCCGAATGACCCTTTCCCCCTTGAACAAGACATGGATCGCTTCCTGTGGGAGGCGTGGCAGATCGCATGCATCGAATACGACGTCAAGCTCGGCCCAACCCCCGAGGTCTTCACCTTGGTTAATCCTGTCAAACACGTTCACCCCTGAGGTCCTCACTTTTCTGCGCAGATTAAACAGCGCGGGAGTCAGATTCGCGGCGAGGTGAAGCGCAATGCCCGCCCATTGATTACAGTTCATTACAAGTTTGACGCGAGTGAGGATACCGCTTAGGAGGAGGAAATCGCCACACTTGTTCGTGTTCTCACATTGAACAACAGTCACATTTATAAGGTAAGACACCATACCAGCGCACTTGCATTGTACCACTGAGATATCCCAGGATCATGAAGCCCAGACTGGCCTCTTCGATTACCTATGCGTCGCATGCATCATGCTCCAATCAAGGTCAAAGATTGAAAACTGTGTTGACAAGTGGAAGGATGAGCCAAGTTGACTTTATGGAGAAACTCTACCACAAGAAATATGAGTGCTATTTGGACAATTTACAGGAATGGGGTGAGCACACAAAAGGCAGGTACATTTTGGTACAACTGCAGCAGTGGCTACACGATAAAGCCTGGTATGTCCCCTTTCCTCTTAACACGCCGATGGCAGCTGAGAGGTCATAGGGCCTTTTCTGGGGCCAGTAGTGATGAGAAAAACCTACCAACCACTTGCAAGTTCACTCATGAGGATTTCAACACAGCTTGTATGTAGCACCCCATTTCCATTCAGTGTCACCCAGCAGTGAGCAAACTAGAGCAAAGAATCATATCAAACAAATGTATAAGAAGTGACTTGGATACATTTATCAGGGTAAGTAATAGTATCCCCCTGATGAGCTCAGCTTTGTTTGGCTCAAAACCACTACACACCTGTCTCCCCTAGCAACCCTCTTCCAATGTAGAAAGAATGAACACTATATTTAAGTTACACTTGCACTACAGCTAAAATACAGTATGGACTTGTACTGATATTTAGACCTCAAAAAAAATAATTTCACAGAGGACTAAAAATCAGTACTATACAAGTACTGAAATTTAGGTACAGGACAAAATGCAAAGCGAAACAGTACCAATGACAAATGAATTATCTTTTTACCTAATCATGATCAATCTCCAGGTCCATGAACACAAATCACTGCTTCTGTTGACGACTGTCGACTATGACGGATGTTTATAGTTATCATATATATGTATATATAGTTAATCTATCTGAGTTTCATAAAGTATATCACAATTGAGACAGTTGCCAGAGCCTGTAAGGCATGCTTAAGCCCTAAAGTTCTTTCTTACAGTCTGCAGCCCCCTCAGGAAAAGGTGTGTACCCTATCATCTAAATATCAATAGATATCTTTGTACTATTCATGCATATTATTTTAAAAATACCTTCTAATCAGATCTATCAACCATATATAATAATATAGTACAGTTATTGTCCATACTTGTTTCTACATTCTGTCATTATACATCTAACAACCTTTATATATACTTCTAACATGTACTCATATGGTCCATACTTGCCTCTACATTCTATCATTGTACATCTAAAAAATTTGCTATATAGGTTTAAGATATAGTTATCCAAATCCTATCTGAAATTGCTCTGTTGTCTCAATACACACCATGTTTCAGCACATAAACATATTTTTAAAATATCAGAACATCTAAAATTTTTTAGGATATCCACAATATACAAATTTATCAAAATGATGGACTATGAATTTGGTTAGAGTTGATATTTTAAAAGATATCTAATATATCCTAGAAGAATATACATTACTGTCAATCTGAACATCCTCCTATGCAGAGATATGGCTGCTTGTCCACCATGGTCTGAATATATGTCACTGCCTTGCAGACCCCGAAACATGGAATGTATGCAGGCTGACTAAGCTCATCCTGGTGTGTCTGGCAGCGCTCAAGGCTGTCAGTCACATGACTGGGTTGAGGATAACACAGTTAAGGTCAGAGTATCAATGACTCCAGAGCTTTTGCTTCTGGGGCAGTGTAGAGTAAACAGTAATAGTAGACTCTCAATGATGAACTAAGGAAATTGGTCGAGAACTAGGTCCTGTAGTGATCAAATGCACATACAGTGATCCTTGAGGTGAGTATGTGTAAGAACCCGGCCTTTGGCCGGTTACTTACCGGTATAACTTTCTTCCGAGCCCGAGCCTTGTGATACTTGTGCCCAAGTACATATGATTCTTATCCTGCACCCAATCCCGAGCCCGAGCCAGAGCTCATATCCGACCTTGATCCCATGCCCATATCCCCTTTTTTTCTTTTTTTTTTTTTTTTTTTTTTTTTTTTTTTTCTAATCCAATTTATTGTCTTTTGGGGCATGGCCCTATGTAAGACAAAGCATACAAAGTGCCGGTCACAAATGAGTATTCTGCCCGCCCTATTCTTCTCGGTCTCTACTTGCGCTCCGCGGGTGAGGCCCCGAGTGTGTCCGTGCCTGCTTAGGCGGGGTGTGATGTTTTCGTTCGATGGTTCTGTTTTCTCCCTTGTCCCCTACCGCACCATCACTTCTCCCTGCTCCTGAGGCAGTGTTAGATCTCCGTAGGTCTTTTTGAACCTCTCTGTGCCACTGATGTACTTGAACAGCGGTCCCATCGCCTTGGGCCTAGCCAGGAGTACCCTTGTCGAGTACGCTCCTCTACGCAGTTCCCGTTCCAGTTCCTTCCTCTGCTTTGCGTACTTAGGGCACCTGAACAAAAAGTGATGCACCGTTTCGTTGGTCGCCTTGCATGCTGGGCACCTGGGTGAGGTCTCTTTACCGATCTTGGCTAAATGCTTATTCAGGGCAATGTGTCAGGTCCTGAGCTGTATGAGTATGGCTGCGTGCCTTCGATCTTTGAGGCAGCGTGGCGCTCAGTCTAGCAAAAGCTGTGGAGGGCATCGTTGGGTCAATTTTGTGTGTGATGCTAGCTTGAGGTGACTTAGCAAAATCTGCCTTCGCTTGTTTTTTGATGTCCTTGTAGTATATCTGCATCTCTGCTGCCTTGCTGATAGGGATATCGCCCCTGCACTCTAACGGGATCATTATTTCTTCGCTGGTCTCCCCTTTCGCTGCTCTCTTCACTTCTTCATCCACCCTCTCGTTGCCCGGTACTCCCTCGTGACCTGGTACCCACCTCATGTGCAGCCTCGCACCCTGTTGCTACGATAGAAGTCCTTTGATCTGTCTATGGAGCGCATTGACCAGGTGTTGGCCCGAAATGGGTTTCTCTCTCCTTGTCGTCAGTATTGCTGCTTGGTTGTCGACAGCAATCATGCATCTTGTCTGCCTCCTCGTGTTCAGCAGCTTCGCTCCCAATGCCGCTCCCACCAATTCCGCCTCGAACACTGTGTGTTCATCCTCTGGTCCCAGATGTAACCTTACCGTCTGTTTTTCCACCCCTCGTTCATATAGAACCGCCACTGCGCCTACCCCGCCGTCGATGCAGGAGCCATCTGCGAAGACCTTTACTTCCGCGTCATCCGCTTCTACCTCGCCTATTGCCTGGTCCTTGTCGCTAGGTATGTGTATCTTAAAGGAGGGTTCCCATTTCGGTCCCAGGACCACTGGGTGGATCTTCTCCATCCGGTCAGGCTTCAGGTCAAAGGTGCGCATGAGCTCGTGCAACGGTGATCGATGTTTCCTAACGTATCTGCCGGCTGCCTTCAGGACCTTCGACGCGAGCGGGTGGTAGTCTGGCAAGCATGCCATGCGCACTGCTCCCCTGTGGATTACCTTGGCGACGAGGAGGGGGAAAGGGAGCAAGTTGGCATGCGCATCTAAAACGTCGTTAGCAGTAGTTCTTAGGGCACCCGTTATGAACAGAGCTGCTTGTCTTTGGATCCTGGCCAGCTTATTTATCTGTCCCTTTGTGCCTTTGCTGTGGTTGGTTCCTGGTAAGAGGAAAACGTCAGCCGCGTATAGAAATTTTGGGACTGCTACCGCTAGATAGTATTTGCGCATATGCCTCGGTGCCACTCCCTTCGACGGTCTCGCCAAGCGCTTGTACTGGTCGATGAATTTGTTTCCCTTCACCAGCGCGTAGTTCGTGTGTTCTTTGAACCTTAGTTCCTGGTCCAATATGACACCTAGGAACTTATGCGTGGTGGCCGGTTGGATGGTGTGTCTGCCGATCCTAATGGTCGGTCTGCAGATTGGTCTGGACTTCTTGATGCCCGTCGGGTCGTGTTCTCTCTTTCTGGTGAGCCCCATTAGTCCAAATTTCTCTATGGCAAAGTGGCACTCATGTGTCGCAGCCCAGTCCATGTTAGCACCTAAGGGGCTATGGCAGGGAAGGTTCGGTAGAGTTCTTAGAAAGCTAGAATCAAATATACTCTCTCAGTGAATTTATTGTCACTGATGTATTAATACAATACCTAGAATCAAATATACTACATGATTTTCAGTCAACATGCTATGTAAATATGAAGAATACTACTCGCCTCTCTCAGTGAATTTATTGTCACTGAGAGAGGAGTGTAATCCTGTCTCAGAAGGCATATACTTGCACCCGGCCCTTTAGCGCCCAAGGGCTCACGCGTCGAAGTCATTTCAAACTCCGCTGGGTGCAGCCGCCTGTGAAAGTAGAAATAACAGAATGAAATGGAGAGATAGAGAGTGACTGGAAAATTTCGAAAATAAACAGAGAGATGGATGCATGGTACAAGAACAATGTGAGAAACAATTGGAAACACCACACAATAAATTGAACATATTATGCTTGATTTTGGTGCAGGAGCATAAATGCACCCAACACGCCCCCTCAAGCTTAATATATTCCGATTTTCTCGTTGAGGATTCTCACTCTAGGACTAGGAAGTCCTTTAGTGAGAAGATCGGCTAGCATGTGTTCCGTTGGCAGGTACACAAGCTTAATTTCTTCATCTTCGACTATATCTCTGATGAAATATAATCTAATGTCAAAATGCTTGGTCCTCGTGTGTTGTTGAGTGCCATAGACAATGGCAATGGCTGATTGATTTTCTGAATAAAGTTTGATGGGACAATTCAGCGGTTGGAATACTTCAGAAATAAAGTGGCGCATCCATAAGGCTTCTTTGCTCGCATGAGTCAGAGCAACGAATTCGGCTTCAGTTGATGATAGGGCTACTATGGATTGTTTTTGACAACTCCATGATACTGTCCCTCCATCAATCTGAAAAATATAAGCCGAGTATGAGTGTCTGTGCTCTTGAGAAACCCAATCCGCATCTGAATACCCAATGAGGCCGTCTCGATTTTTCCCAAGTGTCAATTTGTAGTCCATCGTGCCTTTTAGATATTTAAAGACACGTTTGACTGCATGCCAATGTGTTGGACCTGGGTTTTCGAGGAATTGAGAAAGTAATGACACTGCGAATGCAATGTCTGGTCGAGTGGCTACTGCTGCCCACATCAATGATCCTATCGCTTGTCTGTATGGAATTTTCGACATCTTCTGCTTGTCTTCGTCTATGGAAGGGCTTTGGTCTCTGGATAATTTAACCGCTGGGTCGAGAGGCGTGGAAAATGTTTTGGCATCATCCAGATTGAATTTTTTGATGATTTTTTGGATGTATGCAGCTTGTGATATTGCAATCGATTTGTTATTCCAATCTCTTTCGATTTTGAGGTTCAAAAGCCAATGAATCTCGCCTAGATCTTTCATACTGAAGATCTGGGCAAGATCATGCTTTACCCCATCGAGGATTGGTTGACTCTCAGCTGTGATAGTGAGGTCGTCTACTGCCGTCGCAATAATCGCATGCCCTCTCGGTCCACGTCTGCAAAATACAGCTCCATCCGAAGCTGATTTAGTGAATCCTAACTTGAGAAATTCACCACTCAGACGTTTATACCATTCCCTTCCAGATTGTTTGAGGCCGTAAAGTGCTTTCTTCAGCAGGAGGACATCATCTTTGTCTCCGGTCTCATATCCATACGGCTGTCTCATGTAAATAGGTTCTGGCAGTGTAGCATTCAAATACGCACTGTCCACATCCATTTGGTGAATAGGCCAGTTGTTCCTGGCAGCAATGGCACATATAATCCGTAAGGAAGTCATCCGAGCAACAGGTGCATAGGTTTCATTGTAGTCAACTCCAACACTTTGTGTAAAGCCTTGGGCGACCATCCTCGATCTAGGTGTGATGGGTTCACCTTCTGGATTGCGTTTCCAGAGGAATACCCATCTATTTCCGACAATATTTGCCCCAGGAGGTGGTTTAACCACTTCCCATACACCTTTGTCGAGTAGCACCTTGTACTCTTTATCCATCGATGCTTTCCACATAGGATCATTTAAGGCTTCATCTGCATTGCTAGGCTCAGTCTGATTCAAATCCGGCAGCACCTTATCTTTATTTTGATCGGAGGTCGAAAGTGTACTGATGGCAAGGTTATAATCACTGATGCCGTCAGTTTCAGAGGATAAATCTTGTTCGAATAATTTGTCTTGATGGTCCTCAATGTCCTCGTAAGCTAGTGTAGTGATATCTGCACCAGCATGTCTCTTAGTTTGAGATCTTGTTACGGGACCACTTGGGGCCAGCTGCACCTGTTGCTGACGGATCCTTTCACTTCTCCTTATTGGAGCAGCTTCTTTAGGTCTGACATCAACAGTCTGACTGGGTTGCAGCTCTTTCAGACGTTCCTCTGGTTCATCATCATCAATTTCCTCGATCTTTGCCTCCTCGCTGACTAAGCGACTAGGCATAGGTGCTGGCGCCGAGATGGCCTGTACCATTTTTCTGGACGTAGGTAGCTGTGACTCTTCAATAGAAATGATTGGAGCTTTGCCCCCCTTCATCTCTGAGTCAAATATAACATTCCGCTCGACAGAAACCTTCTGAGAGTCAGGCCAGTAGATGCAGTGACCATGGCTCTGTCCAGAGATTCCTATCCACCGAGCTCTTTTGGCACGGGCTGCTAGTTTGTTTCCCTCTTTGACTTTAACGTAGACTTCAATTCCCCACACGTGTATGTCTTTCAGGTTCGGTTTCTCGTGATGGATCATTTCAAAAGGGGTTTTGTCTGGCAAAGCTCTTGTGTGTGTCCGATTCCTAAGATAGTTGGCATGCAAAATTGCATGCCCCCATAGAGTCTTAGGAAGACTTGATTCCAATAGCATGGCACGAGCTCTTTCAACTAGAGTTCGGTTTAAACGTTCAGCAACACCATTTGACTCTGGGGTGTCGTGCACGGTTAACCGATGCTTCGTGCCTTGCTTGGCTAAATGCTGTTCAAATTCCGAGCTTGTATATTCGCCCCCTCTGTCGGAAACAAGTGCTTTGATGTGCATGTTCCTCTGTCGAAGCATCAAGGCCTCGTAGAGTTTATATTTTGAAAATGCTTCCGATTTGTTTGCCATCAAATAGATAACCGATTCTCTTGAGTAGTTGTCGATGAAAGACACATAATAGGATTTATTGTCAATTGTGGAGTGTCTCGCTGGTCCCCAGACATCAGAATAAATTCTGTCACCGAATTTTGATGATCGGCTTCTGGGTTCCTGAGGAAGTGATTTGCGTGCAATCTTCGCCTGAATGCACGCATCGCAAACAACCTTGTCACCTTTTGAGCTCAATTCAATGCCTAATATCATGCCACGGTTGAGCAAATGCTGTAGGGACTTTTGTGAAATGTGCCCCATTTTCTGATGTATCTCCATGGCTGATGCGCATACATGCGCTTCAGCACTTGTGTGTTGTAAATCAAATCGATATAAGCCATTCAGCTTCCGTGCTTGCATCAATATCCTGCCTTTACGATTGGATATTGTGCATTTCTGATCAGCTATTTGTGTGTTATAGCCTGCATCATCGCACCGGCCGATCGAGATCAGGGTAACAGCCATTTTGGGTGCATAGAACGTATCCTTCAATGTAATGTTCACAGTCTTATCTCCAACCTTATTAGATAGCACGAGTGAGCCTGAACCGAAGGCATCAAAAGTGCCTTTGTTGGCTGCACGAATTGTGCGCGGCTGTGAGAATGGACTGTAATCCCTCAATAAATTCTTGTGAGGGGTCATATGTGCGGTCGTTCCAGTGTCGAGGATAACAACAGTGTCCAGAGATAAACTACTCAAATTAGAGCAGTCGAAGTTGGCGAAAGCGGCTGGACTGCCACTCTCATCCTCCTCAGAGGACACTTCTTCGGCAACATTCGCCTTGGCTTTGCCCTTCTTCTTTTTGGCTTTCGCTTTCTTCTTCTGACGTGGCCCCTGGCCTTCTTTACCACCTCCTTTAGCCCAGCAACTCTCTATAGCATGTCCAGGCTTGTGGCAATTAGTGCATGTAGACACCTTCGGGTCTTTCCGACCCTTCTGCCCTTTCGTAGATGAACCAATAAATGCCTGCTCTTCTTGTGAAATATTGAGGTCTTTCTCCTGTCGTATTGAGCCTTTAGTACTCTGATAATATCATCAGGCACTAAGGGCATTCCACATTCTTCGAGCGACGTGGTAAGGGCATTCATAACTGCCTCATAGGAGGGTGGAAGTGATGCAAGGATAATGTCGGTGAACTCTCCTTCAGAAATTCTGGCTCCCATCTCATTGAGACGAGCATAGAGGTCTTGGGCCTTGTCCAAGTGATCTCTCAAGTCTCCATCCTCAGGACACCTCATACTGTGAAGCTGTCTCTGTAGGTTGGTGAGGACCATCTTGGGCTTTTTGGTCATCTCATTGACCAATGCATCCCAGACTTCTTTTGCTGTATGTCTCTTCTGTAGCATCAGAGCTAGTGACTCTGACACTGAGACGATTATTTGGGTTTTGGCCTGTCCTTCTCTGGCAAGATACTTCTCCAGCTTCTCCTCAGCCTTCTCATCTGAGTTTCCTCAGCTTCTGTGAGAATATGGCCTGGGGGCATGACTGGAGGATCAGGAGGTCGAATGGCTCTCCCTTCTATATGCCTGAGTAGATTTTTGGACTCAAAATAACTTGTGAGAGTAGCTCGCCACAGAGGCCAATTACTTCCATCTGTTGCAAGCTTCTCCACACCCAAAAGCTTCTGCGAAGTGTCTGCGGGGCCCATAACCCTTGTTAGCAACTAGGGGCTATGGCAGGGAAGGTTCGGTAGAGTTCTTAGAAAGCTAGAATCAAATATACTCTCTCAGTGAATTTATTGTCACTGATGTATTAATACAATACCTAGAATCAAATATACTACATGATTTTCAGTCAACATGCTATGTAAATATGAAGAATACTACTCGCCTCTCTCAGTGAATTTATTGTCACTGAGAGAGGAGTGTAATCCTGTCTCAGAAGGCATATACTTGCACCCGGCCCTTTAGCGCCCAAGGGCTCGCGCGTCGAAGTCATTTCAAACTCCGCTGGGTGCAGCCGCCTGTGAAAGTAGAAATAACAGAATGAAATGGAGAGATAGAGAGTGACTGGAAAATTTCGAAAATAAGCAGAGAATGGATGCATGGTACAAGAACAATGTGAGAAACAATTGGAAACACCACACAATAAATTGAACATATTATGCTTGATTTTGGTGCAGGAGCATAAATGCACCCAACAGCATGTTCCGCTGTGATAATTTGCAATTGACAAATTCCAGGGCCTCGATGATGGACGCGATTGTCGCTGCACCCCCGTCAGGGTCCTAATTGTGGTCTGGTGGTGGGCGTGGCCTGAGGAATGGATCATGGAGGCGACAGTAGTCGACTCGGGTTGTATTTCTGCTTGAACGGCGGGGTTCATCGGCGGGTAAGGGTGGCAGGTCAGGGATTGGTGGGATGGGGGGGGCTGGAATGGGTCAGGGATGGGTTGGTGTTCCTGATCATTGTTATGTGGTTTGGGGTCAGGGCTTCGGTTCGGTTCTATGGATCTTGTCCAATGGCTGGTGGAACAGCAGCTTCTCTCAGAAGTGGGGGCACTGGTAAGAGCGGTTCTTGGTTGGTAGAGTTTGGAGCGGATAGTCCTGGGAATTCAGACTCATTGAAGATTACATCACAAGAAATGATGGTGCATTTCGTGGTGGGGTCAAAACAGCGCCAGCCTTTGTAACCAGTTTCAAAACCGAGGTAAATGCATTTTCGGGTCCTAGGTTGCAGTCCGGCCCGGTCTGCTTTTGTACATGGACGTAAGCTGTGCATCCAAAGGTTCGAAGCATTCCTAGGGCGGATGCTCGCAACTTTTTATTACTTGTAGCTTCACCCATTTTATTCTCAGATTATAGAAAAGAAGAGGATGAAAGTCCATGCCAATCTTATTGTTGGGATATAAATAAATTTACTTTTGTCCCTCCCCGAGCGGCCGCTCCACCGACGAGAACGCCGATTCTTATTTTTACACCTCTTCTTATTTTTTCTACCCAGTTTTAATATACACTATATCATTATAACTATTCATACATATTACAAATATCTAGACAGCTACTATTACTCCATATGGTAGTCTAATACTCTCTCATATGTATATATATCTTCGAGATGTTTAAATATATACAGAATCATCTAATCACATCTATTATTCCCCTTATAAGTACTACTATATATTCCTATATGTTGTTATTAAGACTATTATAATATATATTATATACTCATATATGCTGTATCACATGACCATTATGATTATCCTCTTAGATCTGGTTTTTGGCCGTGCCTGGCTTCGTATGGCATCAGATTCAGGAGTGCAGAGGTTGGGGTGGCATTGACAATGCACACTAGTCGTTTCAGGGCATCCCCCCACATTGCTGCTGGTAGGTGAGCTTGTTGTAGTAATGTGATCGTCCCTTCAATGAGAGTGCAGTTGGTGCACTCTGAGATCCCATTCTGCTGTGGTGTGCCTTTGGTGGTACACTCATGGATTATACCTCGCCGTTTGAAGTGCTCGTCCCATTTTTGGCCTACGTACTCCCCACCTTTGCCATCTCTAAATTTTTTTATTTTCAAGCCTGTTTGGTTTTCAGCAAAAGCCTCATAGGCACGGTATGCATTGAAGGCTTTGTCTTTCATACTCAGAAGATACACACATCTGTATCTTGTGTGGTCATTCATGAATGTTATCCAGTAGCGGTGCCTGGTCGCTGTACAGACTGGTAGTGATCCGTGTACATCCAATACAACAAGGTCGAGTGGCTTTGAGGCGATGCATGGCTCACAGATAGCTGGGATGCTTTCCTTTGAATTTATTTGAATCCCATGAGCCATGTGTCATGACCCATCTATTTTGTATACCCAGTAACCTTGACACCCCACTTTTATGTTCTCCCTGTCCGCTCCTCGCCGAATTTGCCGAACGTTTATTCGCTTTCACGACATTCGCACGTAGCAGCGCTATCTGTACCCGATCAATGCCTTCTCCCCGGCTCACTGGTTCATTACGGGTCCTATCACCTCCCTGGCTCAAACCTCGTCGGATGCTCCTCTGACTGGATGGCATAACTCATTTATTTCCTGTACCCAGTTAGCCCTATTATCCATTTCCCCAGTCCTCCTCTATGTTCGCGTGGCTCCACCCTCCCCTTGGGCCACGGCTCTTCTATGACCATTCTATTCGCCCTTCGCCACATTTCACTGAACAACCATTCGCTGCTCACTTCATTCGCCAGCAGGCACGCCATCAAACATGATCAACATCTCTTACCCAGTAGATGAAGAGTCTGTGCAGGGTAGCATATATGCAGGTCCCAAGACATGGTTTTGTACATAAGTGCCTTCGCCCTCTTCTCTCTCTGTCGGTTCATGTTCGCACTCCTCCCCTACTCTATTGTATGCTTATTGCATCTATTTGTATCATGACAGCATACCCCTATTCAACTCTGACTCATGATGGCCTCTTTCCTATTCGCTGATGTTGTTACGACCGTGCATTTCTGATTTCCGACCTTCAGTTCCGCACACCTTCCGCCCCTCCAATAATTCCGACATTCTGCCCCTTGCTCTACTCCCTTGTTCTTTCGACTCTATTACTCGGATACTCTGGACCTGCTTCATCGTTCTTCAAGATCATATATCCAGTCACCCTTGTAGTTCGTTGTCAGATATGTTTTCCGACCCCTTGTTCTTTTGCCATTGTTTTACCTTACCCTGAACCCCCCTTGTAGTCCCATTGTTCCCAATTAGTTAGTTCCCACGTATGTCTACCCAACTTCCGCTCCCCCCGGAAGTTGCTTAGTACCATCTCATTACATGTTGTCTCAGCTCTTTGTATAAAAGCCTCTCATGTATGCCTGTTATTCTGCAATCAGATAATCTCCTTCGATACTTGATTTCCTTCGCTCCATCTCCTGTTCTTAGCACAGCGAGTCTAGCAAGACCTCTGTCTCTCCGTCTTCTGCCTCAGTTCCGACTCAAGTTCCGACCAACCCTTAGTTCAATACTTTCCGACTTCCGACCCATTTCCGAAATACTTAGGACAATAGTTCATTGGGGGAGCAACCTATAAGTTGAAGCCGCTGTCCTTTCCAGTTCTGACTTAGCGGAAATCTCGATACGTAACAGATGTCTTACGAGCATTCAATATAAATAGTTTACATTCGCATGTATATTCCTCAGTTCAATTATCATACGTCCATCTTGTGCAAAAACTTGACCTCACTGTGACTATCGTCTTGAGTCTTCTCCTGTATATTTCTATCTTTGACCAGATGAAGACTTAGGCATCACTGGTGAGTTTCCATACTTCATCTTCGTTACCTTAGCTTTCGGACTATTTTCTGTGCTGTTGGCGAAGGGCTCCGAAGGAGTGCCTTCACCGGCCAAAGGATTGTCGCTACTTAGACAACCTTTCCGAGACACCTTGCACGTTGCATCATCAAGTGTCACGGGCTATTTTGCTACGACTGTGGATAGGGCGAGCTCCATTCGGGCAGCCCTCTTATCTTGTGAACATTTATTGGTTCACCCTCTTCACCGAACGGCATACTTATTCGCACAAGTCATTCGGGCATTCGCTGTGTCCACTAATACATGATATTCACGCCTAAAAACCAATCTTGACACCATGTTGTTCTCTAACAGTTTTTCCAGACGTGCTGGTCCGATGTGTGCGAGGCGTTCGTGCCATAGGGAGCAATCTCCTAGACGTGATGAGGCAATGAGGGTCTGTTCAGAGTTAGGTATGGTGTTTCCAATTAGGTAACCTGTGCCATTCTGTACTGCAGCGTAAAAACAC
>WHVA01000779.1:0-37225 GCA_015179125.1 Gautieria morchelliformis
ATCAGGCGGAGGTGGCGGGACAGATGAGGTGGGTGAAGTAAGGACAGATGCATAGGTGCATGTGTAGGCAGGCTGAGCGGCGTTCGGAAGTCCTATATGGCAGATATGGCTTCCAGATGTTTGTTAATGTTAGCTAATTGTACGTCAGGGCGAGGATTTTCGAGCGTTGACTGGGCTGGGGAGATCAGATCGCGGCTTTGGTGTAGGACATCAAGAGAGATTGAGGCTGATTTGGTGGACTTGGTCTTAGGAAGTGTGATTCCATATATAAGGTCACTAAGCTGCCCCAGTATGGTGGCTAGAGGAGAAATAGGTGGGTGCCCTGGGGGTTCGTTGAGCGGCGATGGTGGTGGTTGGACCGTGGGAGCCATCCTCCTCACACCCACCACACTCCTCTGCCACTGCCACGACAGCAACCACACCTCATCGTGGTGGGACATGGTGTGCGGTAGATGTTGATGACTGACCAAGTAGGAGGTACGATGGACAACTGACAATGGAACGATGCGCACACAGACCAAGTAGACCCCACCATGTCACCACACCCCATGCGGCTGTTACACTGCATCACCCAAGGCCGGCCCCAAGTCACGTTCGGCCTTGAACCCTCGAAACCCGCAAGGATTGAAACACGGTGATGGTGGACAGGGCATGAGTGGAATGGCTGTTTGCTTATGGACTGCAGATGTAAAGCTGCACTGCAACCGGTTGGCACAACTCAGCACAGGCACAGAATCGGGCAGTCGAAGCCTCAAGCAAGCACAATGCATGCAAGACTCATGACCCATGTCTGCCACACACGGCCCACATCCAACCTCCAACGTCCTGCCGACAACACACACCCCTCCTCACTGTCCCCCACCTCCCCTCACTGTCCACCCCATGGATAACATGATGTGTCACTTAACATGTTGTCCCTTGATTTGACGGCCCACCGCGATGGTTCGATCTCTGTTCTCGTTTTGCATGACCACTGAGCTTCACGCAGCCTTAGGAACCATCCCATGACATCCTCGATGTGACACAGCCACATCATCTTCCGGCCTGGTACCACTCCCTCCTCCAGCACAACCCACACAACCGAATCATCATCCGAATCACCATGTGCCATGTGCCACATGAATGCTGCCACCCATCTAGTTATGGTGATGCTGTCAGGGAACACCAATCACACACTGCTTTATCACTATGTGCATTATCACAGTGCACATTATCGCAACATGTTGTTGGTGGCCCCTGAGCTTCTCCTAGCCTTCGGCATCCTTCTGTCTTGTGTTCGGTTTATTTCCCTTCCTGTTCTGGCCCCTTCCAACATCATTCCTTCCTTATCTGTCCAGCCCTGTTATCACTGGCGTGATTGCTTATGTAACTCGGGCATTTGGTGATCAGGCTAGCATGCCCGAGTTTACTTATAGTTGTAGTTAGGTGGCGAAGGGGTTCCTTAGAGTTTTCTCTTTGGATCCCCCTTTGCCAGGTATGTCTGTGTCCTGTATATAGTTCTCTATCTTACTTTGGATCCCCCTTCACCAGTTCGCCGCTTGAGTGTAAAGTGTCTGCCTAGGTTGCCCTTATAGATGCATTGCCGACTCAACACCCCCCTTGCACTGATTACTGTACATCCACCCCTTTCTTCAGAAGCACCTGAACAATCGTGTCTAACTATAACACCTCCAAATACCAAACCCAAACTCGTGCATGTGTATCTGCATCAGCCTCTCCAGGCTGTGATGGGGAGACATGCATTGTTGTCCAGGGATGAGCGTGCTTTACCATGATGGACGAGCGCATGGTCCAGCTCATACTTAGTCTGTGTTCTGTCATTGTGAGCTTGGCATTTACCATGTTGACAAGTGTGTGCCTGACAACATTACAAGGAGACAGGATGAATTTATTGGTCTTCAATCTGACAGAAGCTTCATCAAGCTAGCAAAACTTCTTTGCAGGAAGTGGTACTAAGTGTATACAGTCCGCCGCTGTCAAGTTATTTTTCAGTCATCTACCTCCCTGGACAAGAAGAAAAATGAAGCACCTCTAGATGAACCTGCAATATACTCTGTACTACTATCGGACAACAGGAATTTGAACATATTAGACAACAGCCTCATTTTATTTCAATCTCACCACTGACACCAGAACACGGCCGTCCCAGTGCCATCCAAGTGCATGGACCTAGCACCACATTCTACACAAAAGCAGAGAAATGTGAATGGAACCGTGACACAGTCAAATACCTGGGCTATATCCTCTCTCCAACTGGCCTCACCATGGCAGAGGACAAGGTCAAGGAAATTCAAGAATGGCCGGAACCCCAACGTGTTAAAGATGTGCAGTCTTTCTTTGGCTTTGCCAACTTTCATTTATAACTTTTCTGACATTACTGTTCCGCTCACACGTCTTATTAGGAAGGGTGCTCTGTGCAATTTCCCTCTGGAATGCCACTCAGCTTTTGAAACCCTCAAGGTAGCCTTCACTACCGTCCCAATTCTCGGTTTGTGGATTCCCAATGCACAACTTGTACTTGAAGCCAATGCTTCCAACTATGCGCTAGCCTTCTGCCCTCCCTGTCTCGAGGCACGATGACATTGACAATGAGTGTCCATGTATTCCTGACTCACCTGAGGCTTGTCAAGCAACGAGATGTGAAGGTGGGGACTTCAGAGGTCTCTAGTGGGACTGGACTCAGAGGCCACGGCACTCCGAGCGCAATGAGCAACCATTTTCTGAGTCCAACACATCTATACACCTAAGTATACCAATGCAAGGCAACTATTGTTGTCTCTGAAACTATAATGGGTCAAGCACCTGAGGTACCATTCAACCATTCAAGAGCATCACTAGATAATACACTTCTAATTTGAAATTCTGCTGAGCAGATATGTGTGGATCTTATTTGTATTTGACCGCTCACTACTGATGAAGGCCATTCCAGCAAGCACAAAATGATGAATTATGCAATGTGGTGTGATCATGATCTTTTGACTTCGCCATGGGTGTGGGATAATTTTTGTGCATTTCAGCCATTATAGAAGACTCCCATACTTTCCTCCGTGAGCATTCACATCCGCGCCCTTCTCTATCAGCAACTGGACAGTCATGTCATTACCCTTTGATGCTGCTGCCTGCAGTGCACTCCTGTACTCTCCTCCATGAGCATTCACATCTGCGCCCTTCTCTATGAGCAACAGGACAGTTGCATCATGACCCTGCAATGCTGCCACCTGCAGCGCACTTCCATAGTGTCCTCCCTGCACATTCACGTCTGCACCCTTCTCTATGAGCAACCGGACAATTGCATCACAACGCCATGATATTGCTGTCTGCAGTGCACTTCCATAGTGTCCTCCCTGTGCATTCACATCCGCGCCCTTCTCTATGAGCAATCAGACAGTTATATAGTGACCATGTGATGCTGCCATCTGCAGTGCACTCCCATACTCTCCAAGAGCATTCAGCATTCACGTCTGCACCCTTCTCTATGAGGAACCAGACAATTGCATCATGACACTGTGATGCTGCTGCCTGCAGTGCACTTCCATAGTGTCCTCCCTGTGCATTCACATCCGCACCCTTCTTTATGAGAAACTGGACAGTTTTATCATGACCCTCTATTGCCGCTGCTGTTATGATACGATCCGTCGTAAGGTTGACCGAGGTTGGGAGCGAAGCCCGAGGTAAGGTCCGAGGTTACGGGGCGAGGTTTGGATGGGGAAGTCGGAGAGGGACTTGGCTTCAGCTTATGTGCTGCGCCAACCCTACGCACGAGTCCCAACTTCGGAGGCAAACGAATAAGAGGCGAGGTTTGGTTTAAGAGGCGAGGCTTAGAAACTAGCTAATGATCGAAGGGGTACGATAGTTGATTTTCAGACTGAGGAGTAGGAATGCATACAAGGGGATTATATACGGGCGAGGGTACGAGTCAGGGGCAAACATATTAGTGGAGGTCAGGACGAGGTCAGGAGGCCGAGGTCAGGGCGAGGTAATATACGAATGATGCGTGATGGAGCGGAATCAGTAACTAAGGGGATACGGGCATGGGATCAAGGTCGGATATGAACTCCAGCTCGGGCTCGAGCTCGGGCGCGGATAAGGATCATATGTACTCGGGCATGAATATCACAAGGCTCGGGCTCGGAAGAAGGTTCTACCAGTAAGTAACCGGCCAAAGGCCGGGTTCTTACAGCTGCCTGCAATGCACTCCCATGCTCTCCTCCATGAGCATTCACATCTGCACCATTCTCTATGAGCAGCTGAACAATTGTATTGTGACCCAGCAACGCCCCTGCCTGCAGTGCACTTCCATATTGCCCTCCCTGCACATTCACATCTGCACCTTCTCTATGAGCAGCTCAACAATTATATCATCACCCCACAATGCCACCGTCTGCAGTGCACTTCCATAGCGTCCTCCCTGTGCATTCACATCCGCGCCCTTCTCGATGAGCAACTGTACAGTTGTATCATGACCCTCTATCACTGCTGTCTGCAATGCACTCCCATACACTCCCCCATGAGCATTCACGTCCGCGCCCTTCTCTATGAGCAGCTTAACAATTATAATCACCCCGGAATGCCGCCCTTTGCAGTGCCCTTCCATAACATCCTCCTTTTGCATTCATGCCTGTGCCCTTCTCTCCGAGGAACCGGACAACTGCATCATGATGCTGTGTTACATATCGAGATTTCCACTAAGTCGGAACTGGAAAGGACAGCGGCTTCAACTTATAGGTTGCGCCCCCAATGAACTATCGTCCTAAGTATTTCGGAACTGAGTCGGAAGTCGGAAAGTACTGAACCAAAGGTTTGGTCAGAACTTGGGTCGGAACTGAGGCAGAAGGCGGAAGACGGAAGGCAGAGAGAGACTGAGATCTTGCTAGACTCGCTGTGCTAAGAACAGGAGATGGAGCAAAGGAAATCAAGTATCGAAGGTGATTATCTGATTGCAGAATAACAGACATACATGACAGGCTTTTATACAAAGAGCTGAGACAACAGGTAATGATATGGTACTAAGCAATTTCCGGAGGAAGCGGAAGTCGAGTAGACAATGCGTGGGAACTAACTATTAGGAACAATGGGACTACAAGGGGGGTTCAGGGTAAGGTAGAACAATGGCAAAGAACAAGGGGTCGGGAAAACATATCTGACAACGAATTACAAGGGTGACCAGATATGTGGTTTTGATGAACGATGAAACGGGTCCGGTGGGTCCGAGTAATAGAGTCGAAAGAACAAGGGAATAGAACAATGGGTGGAATGTCGGAAATATCGGAGGGGCGGAAAGTGTTGCGGAAACTGAAGGTCGGAAGTCGGAAATGAACGGTCGTAACATGCTGTGATGCCGCTGTCTGCAGCACACTTCCATAGTGTCCTTCCTGTGCATTCACATCTGCACCCTTCTCTATGAGCAAGTGGACAGTCGTATAATGACCTTCTATCACCGCAATCTGCAATGCACTCCCATACTCTCCTTCATGAGCATTCACATCTGCGCGCTTTTCTATGAGCAGCTGGACAATTGTATCATGACCCGCGATGCCGCTGTCTGCAGTGCACTTCCATACTCCCCTCCACAAGCATTTACATCTGCACCCTTCTCTAGGAGTAACTGGACAATGCTACCATGGGCCCATAATGCCGCCACCTGCAGTGCCGTGCCATAGCATCCTCCAGGTGCATTCATGTCGGATCCTTTCTCCAACAAATGTTGGCACACTCGTTCCAACCCAGTCTGAGCTGCAATGTAAAGAGGCTTCCTAAGCATTCCTTTTTATCAAACTGGTTGTAATGCCATGTCCAGTTGATGTAAACACCTCTTGTGGGCTCCAAGAGCATCATGATCAGTCCATGTAGATCATCCCAGTTGCCAGCTGGATCCCACCCAGCATGATCCATCCAGTTATGTGTTGCATAGAAAGATAGTGGATAGGACATGGCTGGATCCCATACTGTTCTTCCCCAGTGGTTTCACACCTTCATGTGAACACTGAGTTGGTAAGATGTCTATTAGTTCTCATGTATTGTCTCTTGCTCGCCTGTATGCAGTAGAACTCCATATATTCTTGTTACTCTTTTAGAGAAGTCATCGAAGGGGATGATGAGCAGGCATATATTTGTTAATTGTACTTAGAATTCAACTACAAGACATCCTCCTCATCCAGGAGATTGTCCAGTTCAATCTCACAATCACTATCTAAATATAAATCAATAGTACCCTCACTGGGCCCAGCAGTGGTTTTCCATCATCAATGAGATCAAACTCAAGTGAGGACATGGGTGCCAGATCACGGGTGAATACATCATTGTGTAGGGCACATTTTATTACCTGGAGCACCTCCACTACATTTCCTTTCAAGCAGTTATGCCGCTTGCTGATTGTGATCCCTGAGCCGGAGAACATATGTTCACTCGAAACCAAGGAGGCCATGATAGGCAGGTAATCATGCGCCAGTGATGCCTAAATAGGGAAAATCCGTTCCTGGCCCTATGTATGCATCAGCAATCTCATCTAGTCACGAATATATATAATGGCTTACCCCCCACCACTCAATTAGTGTCATCCCATCAGGTAATCGCTCCACAGGTCCAATATCGCCTCGGTATGCCTGTAGCCGAGGGCTCTCACCTTCTGACATGTCACTGGAGAAGCTGGATGCCGGCAATGGCAGGATGAGTAGCGATGTCCTCTTCTTCTTCATCACCACTCAGTGCACCCAGTAGGGTCTGGAACTGATGTTTCCTTGGGTTAGGAGCTGCATTGGACTGGTTTGGTGTAGCCTTCAATGCATCCCAATGCTCTTTGTAACTACAGTTAACTCTTTTGGACTTCGTAAACGACGATCCGCATTGGGGCCCAAAAGCCAGGGCTTAAGGGCCGGGCTCAGGGCTTCTGAAAACGAAGCCGAGCCTTCCTCCTTGGGCTTTTGGAGGCCTGGGCTCGGCTCGGGCTAGCCCGGGCCTGAGCCCAAGCCCGCAGAACACTACGCTTATATGAGGGTATTATCGATTTACAGTTTGGCCGATGTAGTATGTCAATAGGGTTCTATTGTGCCATGCAGAGCCCTATATATATGCTTGCTCTCCTCAGATACTACAGCACTAGAAAGTATTTCGTCGCCGTAATACGCATACATGTATTGGCCAACATTTACCCATAGAATTCACATGGTGTTACAAGTCTTTATTTGCCAAGCCAGATATCCTCCACGCCGCAAGTCTGTTCATGAATGGCAGATAAGACACCGCCCGAAGAACGAAATTCCGGAGTATTCTCCGCCAGCCCCTACCAGCGTTAAGGAGGGTCGTCAGGCCTGTAGTTAGCCCAACGACCCTAACACCTATCATCCGACGCGAATTCGCATAATGCAGAAGCACGTCATCTCTTTCAGGATGCTTAGGATCAGGCGTGTCTGAGCTTGTATCAGAATGTGCCCGAACCGCGTGTGCGACAGCGACTGCATCACATATACCCAGGTTCATTCCCTGGCCGCCGACAGGCGAATGGACATGTGCAGCATCTCCTATCAGCAGAATATTCCCGTCTCCTACTTTCCGGAAGTAGGTGCTCGCCACCGCAGCGCGCACCCTGTAGCTTGAAGACGATAATACGGACAAAATGGTGATTCTGGTGTCCCATGGATTTCGCGCGTCCATCATTTGTTGCAGATATTCCATGGAGGGGTTTCGCGGAGGCCGTGGTCCACTAGCAGGTAACAGGTATCCGACTCGCCAGTAGAGCATCGGTATCGCTTTGGGGCTGGAACCTTTCACGTCATAAAGAGGAACAAACAAAAGGAAGTCATCGAGATGTGCCGATAGTTTATCCCGGTGGATACCCATAGGAAGCGGCTCTTCGAGGTAGACATCTGCGAAGACTATATAGAAAGCAGGGGGAACTGTGGAATCATCAAAGGCGATGCCAGTGCGGGGATCTTTGAATTCAATCCCCACGAGGCGACGTATCTATAACGATGCTGCCTTCAGGAGTCGCCATACGCAAAAATATCGCTGCAGAATGGGACGAACCGTCGAATGCGCTCCATCCGCACCGATCACATACCGAGCGTTCACAACGTTTCCATCGTCAAACCTCACGTCGACGCCGCTCCCTCGTTCATCCTGACATAAATCAACCGCTGTCTTGTTCGTAAAACGTGAACGCCTTCTGTGGTAAGCCGCTCCCTAAAGATCCCCTCCACGGCATGTTGTGGAATAAGGACTGAAAATGGGTATGCGGTGATGTCGCGTAGTTGTTCGAAGCCAACCTCGAGGATCTTGTCGGTGGTTCCGCGAAGCACGACGCCGCGGCAGCGAATCCCAGTGTCGATGATGGGTTTGGCTAGCCCAATGGAGTCTAAGATCTAGTACCAGTTAGCATTGGCATTCCACCTCAGGGACTGAGGCTCGGGAGGGAAATCTACCTCCAACGTATGTGCGTGCACGGCCGCCGCACGCGACCCGTTCTGATTCCGGGTTGAAGAGTCGACAATCGCAACTTGCAGTCCAAGTCCAGCAAGCGTGATAGCTGCGACGAGACCTGTTGGTCCGGCACCTACGACCAAGACTTCGACTCTACTTGGAAGAGACATCTTGGCTTGGTTCTAGGTTTTAGGGTACATCATGTGCAGTATATATGGTACCACCTGACTCAATGTGGAAGTTCCATTTCGAATAACGAATACTAGTAGCGGATGAAGCCGAGTTATATTTGGAGCAACATGGTATTAGTAAGGACTGTCGGGCGTCACGAAAAACCATCACGTGAATTTCTCACTCAACGGTACTACTGTATGACTGTATTGATTCTGTGGTGTATTGGTTTTATACAGTATCCTGCTAGCATTTATTTTTGCAAATGTACAGTGTATGGCTGACAGCTATGAGCTCTATCGTCATCGCTTCGGGCGCTAAAACCGGACGTCAAAATACATAGTGTTCTATGAAAATATATACAGTATATACTGCCATGGCCCTCCTCCACCGATCTCATTCAGCAACAGAGGCTGACACCAAAATTGGATTAAAAAACTTGGTTGACTGTTCAAAGCTATGTCACGGACTCGGACTAACAGCGGAAGCAGGCGTCCCGGGACGGGTTTTTGGCTCCGTGTCTTTTGAGTGTGCCGGCAGGCACTGGCAATACAGACAATCAAGTGGAAGCACTTTGCAGGACAGACAAGAGTCACAAGACACGTATCTCGATCATGATTTGAATCCACCCCCTCAACAAATTTTCCCACGTTCCTATTGGCTGGCATAGTGTTGCCGCGGCGCGGCTTTGGCTTAGCGCTGAGCCACGTTTACGAAAGCCGGTTATTATTACTCGTTGTTATATTACCCGTCTCCCTTTTGGCTTTTGGCCGCCTTTGCGTTCGTGGGCGGCTGTGGCCTGTGCCTGCCCTTTTATCGTCGACCTGGCCCTCGCCTGAACCGTTCTCAGACCTGGCCCTCCCTCTCCTTTCCTCTTTCCGGCTAAGCGGCCTTGGTTTTTTTGGGTCTTTCTTTTTAGGGGCGGGGGCATCCTTCCCACCCCTACCGCCCCAGACCTCCATGTTTTGATATCGATCCTTGCAATTACTGGACCGTGCGATGCTACCTCAGGTCCACACCGACCGAAGACATCACGAATATCAGGCCCCTCGAGAACAGTACGATATCCTCGCGCATGCACCGTCGGTAGCGGAACATTTGCCACATCCGAAGATGGCCCGAGATGTGTTATCGCTGGGAAGGATGGTGCGTTTCCGGTATATGTGGTGATTGACATGCTATAGTAGTACTTCGAATTCTATGCATAACTGACCCCATTCGCGCCGGGAAGTCCCCATCTCGACTTCATATTAGGCCGATTTCTAGCGGCAGCTCGACGGATGCCAGAATGCGCACTAATTCAGGCGGTGCAAGCATCCAAATCGGGACCAACGTGTGGACGGGTTCCGGGCTGAAGATTGGCAGTGCTCCGACCGATGTCCTGTGGGCACGGCGGTACGCGGAAGTGAGTATTTCGCTCTTCGTCAGCTTGCGACGTGTCCCAGCGTGATACGCACGAGTTCGACAACAAGTTTGTGACAAGCCCGGGTCGTGCACCAGTGCGACGGTCAACATCCTCTGTTTCCGCAGCCCCTACATCTCCACCAAGACCGAAAGCAACCTCAAAAGGCTGTATCATTTCCAAGGGTGCAACAGCACGGTCACCAGTATCATCCCCACGGGCTGGTCCATCTCCAAATGGATGCACCAAGACACCTACCACGCCCACTGTCTCGGGGCCATCACCTCGCTCGAGTCCCAGTCCTAGTGGGGAGCTACACGCTAATGGCCGTGATGCTTTGGTTGCTAGCCTTATAATCGCCTGTTACGTTTCCTAACTATGGCACGGCAGCTTCTTAGGTGTCTGCCGGAAAAGGAGATACAGCTAAAGAAGCTCGCTACGGGGAATGCGACCGTCATGCTACACTGCATGCGGCGGAGCTTTATGCTGATCAATCTCGAATGGAAGAAGACGTAGCTACGCGTATGGACATTGCAGAGAAACTGCGATCTCAGGTGCGAGATCAGGGGAGAGAGAAAACAGAGGCCCTGCGTGGGCATACGGAGCAAACTGTATGAGAAAAGTTCTACAGGAAGCTGCTGAACAGCCAGTCTGTCCCGCACCCTCTATTGCCGATTCCATTGCACCGAGCGAGGCTCAGCCAACATCTCCGGCAACACCTGTTGCTCATCCTCCCACGAGAAATGATGTTGAAGTGTCAGATGGACCAGAAATTACTGCTCTGAAACTGGAGCTTTCAACATTGTCCATGAGCCACACATCTCTCCAGATGATGGTACAGATGCTGCAAACCGAGCTTGCTGATCTCAACCAGGTCAACAACGAGCTTCAACAAGAGAACGAGAGTTATGGCCCATTGTTGATGGAACGTGCCATGAATGGTGTGTTGAGATGCGCTGGGAGATGGGAGACGATGCGTCAAGCACTCCTTTGGGGAGTTACGGGGATGAGAGGTGCATTACTGATGAAGCAGAGAGGTCAAGCTTGCGGTCAGGTAGGCGGTCAGTGCTAGATCGCGTATCGGAAGATGAAGAATTCATCTCCGAGGGAGACCACCGCAGCCAAATTGAGCGAACCTCTTTAGCCTGGGAATTACAGGCAGGACAGGGTTTAGAACCGCCATCCTCATCTCGCCGACTTCATACTCGCCAAAACTCTGCCTCTTCGTCTCCTCATGGCACACATCTTGGCGAATCTCTCGCGGATCTTCCCATTACTGGTCCTGAGCTCGATCTCACTGCTGAGCTTTGGTCGAGCAGAGACTAAGGACACTTTCAATGGTCATGGCCGCTCCATGGGTATGGACCATTCACCATCCAAGTCTAGATCCTCTTGGCAAAATAACAATGGCATTATGGGACCCCCCGGAGGAGGTCACTGCCCTCAGACAGGAGGTCAAATCAGTCAAGGATGCAAACAAAGTGCTATCTTTATATGCTAACAACATTATTGGCAGGATTATCATACAGGAGGGTTTCGAGCATGTCTTTGCTGTGGACTATGGCCCAGACAAAGCCTCACCCACACCGAAATCTCCTGGTGCGTTCAAAGAAGTGCTGGCAGAGGCCAAACCGCCAACCCAGCCCAAAGCAAGGCCACAGACCATGCTTCTGAGTTGTTCATCCTCCACAGTAACCAGTGGCAACCTAGCCCAGAATTTTTTCAGGTTTCCTACGTCTGGTAAACCTGAAAAACTGATGACATTCAGCAACTCTCCACCTTCTCCTGCACCAGATGTCAAGAGAAACCGCAGGTCCTTATCATTATCTGACTGGAAGCCGCTTGGTATGTTTGGAGGAGGCACACCACCTGTTAAGGTTGTGTGTCGTACTGTAGTTTGGCTTTACCAAGGCCGAACTCGGGTTATGGGTCAGAGGGCTTGGCTTCAACCCATGGGTTGCGCCCACTCAGTGTTCCGCCCTAATTTCAGGCGTGGTCTCAGCTATAATCTGAGAAGCGGGTTTTGATATCAAGCAGAGAGGTCTTAAGTATGAGGAGCTAATTCAATATCTGAACTGAGGAACTACAATACATGGACTGGAGGTCTATATAGTAAAGTAGCGTGCAGGGTCGTAAAGAGAACATGATCGGATCAACAGTCAGGGGAACGAAGGGTCAGGCAAACGGGGAACTAACTAGATAAGGGAATCAGGGGTGATGGGAAGTGCGAAGGGAAACCTGAAGCAAAGCCGAGTAGAACCTGAGGTTCCCGAACGAGAGTCGAAGCCGAGGCTTCGGGTCCAGATTCGGGTCCGGATTGTAACACTACCAGACAGAGGGAAAAATCTGAGGCCGCTTACACTTTGGCCCAGGGATGGATCTGCTCTGGCTGGAGCTTGAAAACTACAGAGTCAGGAGGATGAAGAAGATAGGAGGGAGTGAGAGTGGTTGAATGCCACCATGAAGCTGATGGGTATCGAAAAGCCTTCACCCAAGTTGCCAGCTCTCATCATGTTGAAGACACAATCTGATCCTCCAGCTGTGAGCGCGATGGAGGAAACAAGGCCAATATTGAACAACTGCTTTTCATTTTTCCCGTCAAAGCCATTGACTTTAACAGCATTGTCGGGACATGTTGACATGTGACCTTGAAAGCCGTTTGTCCTATATTTGACATAACCAATGTCAGGTTCATGAGGGAGATGCCAGACTAATGGGTGAGGAGCAGATTGTGGATACTTTGGTAGGTACATATAGATGCCCTACATTTTTCCTTGCCATGATATGCAACCCCTATTGGCCTGAAATTCAACCGCAGTTACACATGGGGCGAGATTATCAATATGTTCCCATAGTTGTTTGCCATATATTCAAACAAAAGCTAACTCATCTGCTGAAGGCTCTCAGAACAAAGTATGACATCAAATTTCAAAAGAGAGGACCACCTATGCATGCATTCTTATCAAATACACTTAGGACTGCATTACACCTGAAGACATTGATAGTGTTGTGTTAGCGGAGATTCCAGAGGATGCAGAACTTGCTGGTTTAGTATGATGTCATGTGCTACACTCTCATCCCCCATCCCATCACCCAAAATCTCAATATTGTCAGACAGAGTCAAACAGGATCCAGAAATGTTGCTTCAATTATCCTCGCCACCTCCAAGAAACATTAATGATCAATATTAGTGATCTTCTTCACTATCGCCATGTCTCAGTGATGAAATGGTTGTACCTTATAATCCCGTACTCCTTTGGAAATATCAATGTCATCTCAACATTGAAATTGCTAACACGTCTCAAATCTTTCAATATCTTTTCAAGTGTATTAATAAAGGTATGTTTGCCACCATTTGTCCCCCAGATATCTCATCCTTTCCATGTCCAGACAAAACGTGTGTTCACCTTTACACTGATAATGATGGCCCAATTGATGAAATCAATGGCTTCTGGGACATGCACTACTTATCAGCCAGTGAAGCAACCTGGTACATCATCAGATATAGGGTCACCACAAAAAAACCTGGTGTAACAGGGTTGCCTCTTCACTTGGAAGGTTCAACATGACATTATCAGTTTGAACAACAACATGTACCTTCAAGCAAGCTATCTAAACTTGACCACTATTTTCTGCAGCAAAGTAGTCAGTTTTCTACTGATGATATCACTCGAAACTTGGCCAACCTCACATATGCTGAATACTACCACCTGTTCCAACTATTAAAATTTGACTGCAACAACATTGACAAACCTGTAGTAAGAAGGTACAGAGATCAGGTCACGCCCCACATGTCACTCAACTGAATCCTATCTGACTGTCAAAAGGTGATGAATTCTACCTTCATGCTCTACTCAAAACTGTCCTGGCAACATCCTTCCAACACCTATGTACGGTCCATGGGGTGTGCTGGCCTACATTTCAACAGCATTAGGCTTATTTGCAGATGAGAAAGAAGATGAGTATGCACTTGCAGAAGCTATCCAAGGTGTCTGCACCCCTAAAGAACTCCACCTTATTTTCATCCACCTCCTAGCAAATGACCTCTGCAGACAGCCTATCTCTATCTGTGCAACATTCCAATCAGAGCTTGGACATGATGCCATTCTTGACAACAATGGCAATTACAATGTGGGTATTAACGACACTTTGGTAGCCATTGGCCACATGTTGGAAGAATTTGGGGTCAGCTTATCCCACCATGGGCTACCTGAGCCTGTGATGCAAATTCCCAAAGTTTGTCACAATTTTTTTTTTTTTTTTTTTTTTTTTTAAATCCAATTTATCGTCTTTTGGGGCATGGCCCTATGTAAGACGCATGTACATATCTCCGGTCTACATGTTTTCTATCCAGCCTTTCCTTCTCGATCTCCACTTGTGCTCGTCGGGCTGTGCCCTGAGCATGTCCGTGCCTCCGGTGGCGAGGTGTGCGTGTTGTGCCTCTCTCTACTGCTCTACGTCTTTATTCCCCTCTTTACTGTCACGAATTAAACTGTTGGGTACCATCATGCATTGACTGCATGCTACTTCTTCAATGCCAAACTGCACCAGGTCTTCACAGAGATCCATGCAGCAATTCAGGCCCATGAACCACTTTGGGCTTTTAGCGATGGACCTGCAGAAAGAGGAAAAACTTTCCTGATGAACATGGTCTGTGACTTGGTTCATTCAATGGAGAAGATTGTAATTGCAACCGCAACATCTGCTATTGCTGCACAACTTTATCCTGCTGGTTGCACAACTCACTCTGCATATAAAGTAACCACACCAGAAAGCTAGCCCGGCAGGCCCACGACCGGCGCAACGACCAAACAGATGACGTGCACACAAGATATAGGAGAGCGAGGAATCTATATGCCGCCGCCATAGAAAGATCGAAGCAAGAGCACTGGGAGAACTTCCTCGCCACATTAGACAAACACACGGTGTGGACGGCGAGTCTTTTCGTCACCGCAGGACCCACAGACGGCGGCAGAGCGAGAGTGCCCACACTCTCCACCAAAAAGGGGGATGGCTCAATCTGGACAGCTGACATGAACGTCGAAAAGTCAAACATGTTGCTGCAAACCTTCTTCCCACCACCGCAGAGAGCCAATGTGCAGATACCGACAGGCTATGAATACCCGGTACCAGCATTTGCCTACGAGGAGATAATGGAGGATCAGATCAGAAGGGCTATCAGACGCACCAACTCGTTCAAGGCCCCAGGAGTGAACGGAGTACCGAACATAGTCTTAAAGCAGTGTACACAGCAGCTACTGCCGCACATCAAGAGGCTCTTCGAGGCAACATTCAAGCTGAAGGTGTACCCAGCGATGTGGAGGGACTCCGAAATCCTGGTACTGAGGAAGCCCGGCAAGAGCGACTATACCGTACCAGGAGCGTACTGACCGATCGCACTGCTAGACACGCTGGGAAAGGTGCTCTCATCATGCGTGGCAGAGGACTTGGGAAAAATGGCAGAGAAGCATAACCTACTCCCGGGTAACCATTACGGATGCAGACAAGGGAGAACGATGACGGACGCAATACACTACACGTTAACGAAGGTGAAGAATGCGTGGAGAAAGGGAAGAGTAGTGGGGGCTCTGTTCCTGGACATTAAGGGGGCCTTTCCAAGCATAATTTTGAGCCAGCTGATTTATAATATGCGATCTAGGGGGATACCGAAAGAGTACACGGACTGGATATAGCGCAAAGTCAACGGAAGAGTCACCATCCTAAAGTTCGACGACCACAGAGCCCCGCCGATGCCAATCCTGAGGGGCATGGACCAGGGGTGTCTGCTGTCGGCGATAGCGTATCAGTTTTATAACGCGGATCTGCTTGACATCGCGAGACAAAGCGACGGGGAGGATGCAGTCGCGTTGGTGGACGACACGACTTTCCTGGCAGAAGGAGCCGACCTAGATGAGGCGTTCGGTAAGCTCAAGGACATAGTGCACAGGGAGGACGGGGCGATGGATTGGGCAGCTAAGCACAACTGCCAATTTGCCTTGGACAAGTTTGGGCTAATAGGATTCACTAGACGGCGGGAAAAAGACCCAACAGGAGCAAGGAAAACAAGGCCGGCAGCGAGACCCACCATCAGGATAGGCGCTCAAGAGATCGTCCCATCCAAGGCACACAAGTACCTGGGGATAATAGTGGACCAAGAACTCTGGTTCAAGTGCCAGGTCAACCATGCGCTAAAGAAGGGGACCAGGATAATGGACCAATACCGCAGGATAGCGAAGACGGCCAAAGGTGTTTCAGCGAGGCACATGAGGCAATTTTATATAGCGGTCGTCATACCCAAGATGTTATATGCCACTGACACGTTCCTAGTACCAGAGACCAAGCGCACAAAGGGCACAAAGGGCTACATTAGCAAGCTGGCGACAGTTCAAAGACAGGCGGCACTAGCGATCACTGGGGCGATGCGGACAACGGCGAACGACGTGATCGACGCACATGCAAATTTATTACCCTTTCCGCTACTAGTATCCAAGATTGTACACCGTGCAGCAGTCAGACTGACATGCCTACCCTCACAGCACCCTCTGTCGAAACACATAAAACGAGCAGCCGGCAGATATGTCAAGAGACACAGGACCGCTATCCACGAGATGATGCACAGTTTCGGCCTGCAACCGCAACAGATGGAAAAGATCGGAACGGTCAGGCACGGGCCTAAATGGAGGCCGGCGTTCGAGATCAACATCCCAGATGACAAGGGAGCGGCAATGCAAGCCGGAGCAGAGAACACGGCGGAGGCCATAGTATACTCGGACGGCTCGATGATCGATGGAGGGGTAGGTGCAGCAGCAGTATTATACCGGGGAGGGGTGGTAAGGAGGGTGGCCAGGAAGTATATGGGAACGGCAGACGAGCACACAGTCTTCGAAGCAGAATTGCTGGGAGCAGCGCTAGGGGCAAAGATGTTGAGGGAGGAAGGCCGCGGGGCGCACACGTTGAGCCTAGACAACCAGGCCGCGCTACAAACGACAAGAGAGGAGAGGGCCATATCGGGACAGTATCTAGTCAATGCGTTGCACGAGCAGGTGGAGGAGATGAGACGGGAGAGGGGCGAGACGGCCACGGTCACAATGAGGTGGGTACCAGGGCACAAGGGCGTTAGGGGCAACGAGCGGGCAGACAGCGAAGCAAAAAAGGCAGCAAAGGGCGACTCGACCAAGGAACGACACGAACTACAGATACTCCGGGGCAAGATGCCAAAAAGCAGGTCGGCGGAACTGCAGAGACACCACAAGGCCCTTAAAGCGCAAGCCAAAGAGGCATTCGCAAGGTCACCAAGAGCACGGCACTTACACAAGGTCGACCCCTCGATGCCATCCATAGCATACACAAGACTCAGCAACGGGCTGGCAAGAAGGCAAAGCTCGCTACTAGTGCAGCTGAGGATGGACCACGTACCGCTGGCAAGACACCTCTTCAGGATAGGAAAAGCCGACTCCCCAACGTGTGCAACCTGCCACAGCGAAGACGAAACCCTGCACCATTTCCTGATCCGGTGTCCAACATACAGCGAGCAAAGGAGGAGGCTGGAGAGGAAGCTGAAGCGGGGGGCAAGGTCAGTCAGCACACTACTGAACAAACCGAAGGCATTGGCGCCGCTGTTCCAGTACGTGAACGAAACAGGAAGGTTTAGGCAAATATTTGGTGACGTCGCGCTGCCCAAGGAAAGAGAATAGGAGGAGAGGACAGAACGGAAAACACGCCCGTGCGCAGCGCGCGGGAACAACCACCTCGCTTTCACACAAGCACGGCCAATCCCGGGACCTAGTCCAAGGGGCACTTGCGGAGATAGACAAGGGAGAATAGATAGAAACAGCATGTTGACAGAACACCTGTACGCATCGTCTCACATAGGGCACGGCCCCAAAAGACAAAAATTGGATTAAAAAAAAAAAAAAAAAAAAAAAAAGTAACCACACCTCCTCCCCCTTTCTTCTGTCTTACATTCTCAACACCGCCCAGGTTTCTGTCAATGAGAAGCATGAGGTTCTAATCTCATCCATCCAACCCAGTGATGATCTCTGGCAACTCCTACATAACATGGATGTTTGCATATGCCATGAGGCTCCCGTGGCAAACAGAGCAGTCCTTGCATGTGTAGATGGAACTCAATGGAACTCTTTGCTGGATAATGCAAAGTGATGTACCTTTTGGAGGAAAAGTTGTCATCCCCCTTGGTGACTTTCAACAAACCTGCCCTATGGTCAGATATGGAGGCCCTTCTCAGATCATCAACGCTTCCATACGTAGTTCACAACTCTGGTGGGATTTCAAAGTCTTCTGACTTTTGATACCCATTTGCAATGCTGAAGATCTTGTCTTCACACAGTTTGTTGGTGCTATCAGGGATGGTAAAGGCCCTGAAGTCACATTAGACTTCATCCAAACCGTGTATGATGCTACAGCCCTTGTGGATTTTGTTTTCCCCCACCATATTCTTTCTTCCCCTGCAGATTGTTTAACACAAGGGATACTTGCACCAACAGATACACAGGTTGACCTCTACAATTCTATGCTAATCAACCTCCTGCAGCATCCTGAAAATACATACTTTGCTGCTGACAGCCTTTCTGAAACCAATGATGCTGAATTACAATCTCCGCAAAGCTGCTCACCAAGCTCCCCCTGGCCTCCCAGTGGAGGTGTATACAGAGAGCCTTGGTCAAAAATGCTAGAGTGGTCATAATACAAGTTGGAACCAGAATTGTCATTGTATGTATGCTGAAAGGCATTGGTGGTATCAATGACATCAAGCTGGAAGACATTCTCTTACCAAGAATTACTTTTACTGCTTTTCTACCCACCTCACAACACACTTTACTCCACCAGCAATTTCCCCTTGCTCCTGTTTATGCTACCACTTTCAATAGCTGTCAAGGTCTTTACAGTGCAATCTCCAGAATCTGCCAACATGATTGCACCAGAATCTGTCTACGCCCTTGAGAAAACTGCAACAAATGTAACCTACTGTGAGATCCTCCTCTAAGAATCATCCTGCCTCAGTCATTACCTTCTTGTGCACAACCTCCTGACCAATTACAAGCTGTTAGCGATCATTGCCCTGTAACACAAAATATACTTCAATCCAATTGTTAGCTGTGTATACATGAAATACATATATGTGTCTTCTGTTCACCCCTTACTCGCAAGGCACAAGACAAGCTGGCGCAAAGCGCCGGTGGCTCTTGTTACTCAACTTCTGACCCCCCTGTTAGCAACTTGGGCTTATGGCAGGGAAGGTTTGGTAGAGTTCTTAGAATGCTAGAATCAAATTCACTCTCTCAGTGAATTTATTGTCACTGTTATATTAATACAATACCTAGAATCAAATTCACTACATGATTTTCAGTCAACATGCTATGAAAATACAAGGAATACTACTCGCCTCTCTCAGTGAATTTATTGTCACTGAGAGAGGAGCACTATCCTGTCGCAGAAGGCATATACGTGCACCCGGCCCTTTAGCGCTCAAGAGCTCGCGCGTCGAAGTCATTTCAAACTCCGCTGGGTGCAGCCGCCTGTGAAAATAGAGATAACAAAGTGAAATGGAGAGATAGGGAGTGACTGGAAATTTTCGAAAATAATCAGAGAAATGAATGCATGGTAAAGAACAATGTGAGAAGAGATTGAAACACCATACAATAAATCGAATACATTATGCTTGATTTTGGTGCAGGAGCATAAATGCACCCAACACCCCCCTCCAATGATTGACCTTATTTGCCATCATATGCGCCCGTTGTTCATGCCTGATGCCTGACCCCTTTCACCTTTCTGGGGAATCAGCCACACCCCTTTTCTGTGCCTCCCAGGGTTTTTTTTTTTTTGTGGGAGGGGGCATCGTTCCTATCTCTTGTTATGACCATGCATTTCTGACTTCCGACACTCAGTTCTGCTCACATTCCAATCCTCCGATAATTCCAACAATCCCACCCCTTGTTATATCCTTTGTTCATTCAACTCTATTACTTGGACCTACCAGACTCGACTTGCAGCACAGCAAGGCCATATCTCCATCCCCCTTTGGAGTCCCATTGTTCTGTTATGTCAGATATACTTTCCAACCCCTTGTTCTTTTGTGATTGTTCTCTACTCTACCCTGCACCCCCTTGTAGTCCTTTGTTCCCAATTAGTTACTTACCCCGTATGTCTATCCGACTTCCACTTCCTCCAGTATTTGCTTAGTACTACCCCATTACCTGTTGTCTCAGCTCTTTGTATAAAATCCCTCATGTATGCTTGTTATTCTGCACTCATATAATTGCCTTCGATACGTGAGTTCCTTCGCTCTATCTCCTGTTCTTAGCACAGTGAGTTTTGCAAGACCTCTGTCTCTCTGCCTTCTGCCTTCTGACCCAACTTCCAACTTCCGTCTAGTTCGATACTTTCTGACTTCCGACTGGCAATCCAAAATACCTAGGATGATAGTTCATTGGGGGCGCAACACATAAGTTGAAGCCATTGTCCTTTCTAGTTCCGACTTGTGGAAATCTCAATACGTAACATCTCTACCAGCCGCTTCACATACTCACATTTTCTTCTGCCTAGGTTCCGGCTCCTCATTCCCTTCCCTCCTTTCCCTGCACCATGTCCTACTTATTGTCCCTGTCCTCAGTGCTCTTTCTGGTTTCCGCTTCCCTCCTAATTGACCACACACCCATTTTGCCTTCTCCTTTCAAGTTGGGATAAATTGTTCATGGCTTCGTTTCAAGGCCTGTTGGCCTATCCCTTTTCCCTCAGCCCATGATGATAATGCATTCCCCTGACGTTGTTGTCATGATGCGTTTGTTTCCTATACTCAGTGGCTCTGTCCCTCCCTTCACCGCTCCACCTCTGTGTTCGCTCTGATCGCCCTTCGCTGAGTTCGCCGAAAGATCTTGGCTACTCATGTCACTTGTCATGGCCACGCCACCAAAGCATCAACGTCCTTCAAGTGGCTGGATGGTCCATCACTGGCCCTCTTACCTACTCAGCTCAACCCCCTTTTGGATGTTCCTACGGCTGGATTGTCATGACCCATGTACTTCCTGCACCCTGCCTTCCCTGTCCTCCCTTTCGCCACTCCCCCTTCGCGTTCGCCTGGCTTCGCTCTGCCATCCGACCACACCCCATCTATGACTGCTGCATTCACCCTTCGCCACATTCACCGAACGACCATTCGCTGCTTGCATCATTCGCCAGCAGGCACGTCATCAAACACGATCGACACCCTTTACCCAGCGTGATGGTTCATCACTGGCCCCATCATCTTCTCAATCCAACTCCTTTAGGTGTTCATATGGCCGGGATGCATTCGCAGGATGTCCTACCCGTAGGTCGTGTGGGATCAACCCAGCAGACAAAGAGTCCATGCAGGGTGGTGTATATGCAGGTCCCAAGGCGTGTTTTCGTACATAGGGGCCTTCGCCCTCCGGGCTATTTCGCTATGACTGTAGATAGGGCAAGCCCCATTCGCGCAGCCCTCTTATCTTCTGAACCTTTATTGATTCACCTTATTTGCCGAATGCTCAAGTTCTATACTGTACTGCTGTACTGTTGGCAAGGAGATACATCGGAGAACCTCAATGCACTCCACCACTCTGCTGTGAGTCAATCAACCATGGGTTCTTTTTTTCATTTTTTTCTCTTTTCGTGGCATCATTGTGCCCAATCCTGTAAAGTATGCATGTATGGTACCAACAGCACTGATGTGTCATATTGCAGAACAAAACATGATCACCAATCAAGGCCTGGAGAATAAAATGTAGGGGTTCCACTCCTACCAGGGACAAACGAGGAGGATACCTGGATCAGGGAAATGCCGAGGAGACAGTGTGGCACTTCAATTACTGTGGGAGTGAAATGGTGTCGAGGGATGTGATTGTGCGGTGGAGTCTGGGAGAGGGTGGAGAGAAAGTGATGGCTGGGGTGTTGCTGGAGGGGAACTGGGTATTTGATTTGCATAGATGGGGCATATCAGAAAGGGACTTTGCGGAGAAATCACAGCCGGCGAACAGATATGCAATGTGACTTGTGCCTGCCCACAGACGACATGTATGCATGTGCAATCGGGATGCCTGCAATGGGTGGCCAGCCACGATGACACCGCATTCCCCCCTGACATTGTTCTCCTTCACGTTCCTTCCTCTCCTCTCCTGCACCCCACTAATGTATGTTATGAGTCCTGTATGGTACCACAGTCCTGTCGGGAAGGTGGTAATCAAGGAAGGAGGTGATTTACGATTCTGTCATGAGGCATAGTGCAGATGTACAATTCTTTTTCATGATGGCTCTCCTTCTCTGCCGTCATTGCTGCCTATGGATCGCTCCTGACATCTGTATGCTTTCCCCTTTCTGATTAATCCAACCTGCTTCTGTGACTGCCCCCCCATCCCCCACCCCCCAACTAAAACCCGACTCCAACAATCATAGGAGGCCAAAGAAATCCTGAGGGAAATGTGATATCCGTTGTCGCCTCGGCCTCTTATTTACAGTGATTCACTAACATTTATAAACTGTTCTCTCAGTACACCTTTGGATCATCATATCTCTGCTTGCATCATGTATCCCCACCTGTTGTATCTTCCTATTTGACTGCTCTTTCCCCTGTTGCTCAGTTTCCAGCCTCCCTCTCCCAATCTCAACACCTCTCCAAGATGGCCTGAAATATTTATCTAATAATAAACACTGGAGCCATGTGGTTTGCCCTTGTCTTCCACAAGTCAACTGATGAGCCACCCAAGAACAGCCTGTCATTTAGTCTCAATAACAACCCATTTCAAATCTTAGAGGATCCAACTCTGCCACCTATGCTGTTGGACTTCACCTCTCCTGTGGTCCAAAATGGCAGACATCACACTGCTATTCGGGTGCAGTGGCGAAGTCATTGATCCGCCAAAGCAGCCAAAGCATCATTCTTGAAGATGTGAAGTGCCAACTCTTTTGCCATACCACAATTCCAACGTTTGCACTCTCCAACACTACTACATCATTGCATGCCTTTTCTTCAACAACCTCCTCTATGTAGTGGCATGCTCTTCCCTTGGGGGACACTAACCCTGCTCAGCCGCTCTCTTCTCCTTTGTTAGTCAAAGCCTACTCAACTCAACCTGCCACACCTGCATCTAGCTGCTACTAGGCCTGTACAGACCACCCTTGCAAAAAGAATTGTGGGTCTAACCAGCTTTTGTGGCAAATTTTAAGCCTATATTCACCCATGGAGGATGTTTATAAATGTTGTATATATGTATATATAGCTTAGCTAATCTACATTCCATAAAATATATCACAATTGAGACAGTTGCCAGCATCTGTAAGGCATGCTTAATCCTAGCCATAAAGTTCTTTCTCACAGTCTGCTGCTCCTCCAGGAAAAGGTGTATACCCTATTGTCTAAACATCAATAGTTACATATCTTTGTACTATACATGCATATTATTTTAAACATACCTTCTACTCAGATCTCTCAACCATATATAATAATATAGTACAGGTATTGTCCATACTTACTTCTATATTCTGTGATTGTACATCTAACATGTTTCATATATACTTCTAACATGTACTCATATGGTCCATACTTGTCTCTACATTCTATCATCATACATGTAACAAGCTTCATATATACTTTTAATATATAGTCATCCAAATCCTATCTGAAATTGCTCTGTTATCTGAATACACACCATGCTTTAGCACATACAACCATATTTTTAAAATATCAGAACATTCAAAAAAATTTAGGATATCCACAATATACAAGTTGCTCAAAATAATGGACTATGAATTCAGTTAGGGTTGATATTTTAAAAGATATATAATATATCCTAGAAGAATGTGCATTGTTGTCAATCTGAACATCCTCCCATTCCATCTGACAACATATCTTCGAAAAGGACTGAAAGCAGGGGATGAGCACATGCTCCAACCCCAGCGCCTCTTCCTGCCCAGCATGGAAAAAGTCTACACTTAGAACATGTACATGTCAGAGACAAAAGAGGTCATGTAGCATTATGATGACATGAACCCAACTTCCAATGACCATGAAATAATGAGTTCCCGCAAAGAAAAATCCACGGAGGAGTCGGATCCCTGGCAAGATGCAATACTGCCCCACATCTCAAGCCAATACCTCCCCTGGCATTGATATATATGCAAACACCAAACTGTTGCCTCCAACCTGGGCCAGACCATGAAATAATGAGTTCCTGCTTATGAAGGAAAAAAAAATCCATGTGGGAATTGGATCCCTGGCAAGATGCAATACTGCCCCACATCTCAAACAAACACATCCCCTGGCATTGATATATATCCAAACACCAAATTGCTGCCTCCAACCCAGGCCAGATGGCTGTCAAAGCGTTGGCATCGCTACCGTCTACCCCATCTCCCTTGGAATTGCTGTGCATGTTCCCACCCTCACTTCCCATCAATCACATGTTGTTGTGATAAACATGTCATGGCTGGGCTTGCTTTTAAGTCTAATGTCCACGACAGTGAGTCTCCTATGCAGCATCCTACCTCAGCGACATTGCCTTGATTTGGTGGCAACCCTTTCTCATTCAGGTCCCAGAACCTCCCATTCAGAGCAACTGGCTTACATTTGTTGACGAGCTTAATCGTCTTTTTGGTCAGGCCAACATCATCCAGGTTTCCAAGCGAGCTATTCAGAAGCTCAAGATGCTCGACACCCATCGCATCAATCGCCACATGACCACATTTGCTGAGTTGTCCTCTTATGTCAAGTGAATGATGCTGCCCTTTACGATGCTTTCTATAATAGCCTCGCTGAGCATATCAAAGACCACATGCTCTCTTACAAACATCCCAAAAGCCTCGACGATCTCAAGTGTCAGGCTCTTCGCATTGACAATCGCTACTGGGAGCGTCAAGGCGAAAAGCAGATTACAACTTCCATCTGTCCCCCTTCCTCTTCCAAACCATCCTCCACACCACGTGTAACGCTCATCCCAGACCCTCTGCAGCAGCCAAGCCCAACGAACAGAAAGACCTTTCTGGTATCATCGATGCTACTAGACATCTTACTGAAGCCAAGAAAGAGCGACAAAAATCCAAAGGCCTTTGTCCTTATTGCGGCGAACCCCCCACACATCACGCGAAGGGGTGCCACTATCAGGAGCCTGCCTCGACCACTGGCAGGGCTATCTTCACCCTCAAGGACGATCCTCAGGTTGCCACTCTCAAAGAGGTTTCTGAAGATAGCGAAGACTCCCCCGCGGAAGACTAGCTCGCGATCCCTCTGTGGTGTTAACGATGGGTCGCTCTATTCCTTTGAACAACAATCCTATCCACTCTGTACCATCTGTGTATCTGTTCGCTTCTATTAGTTCCCATCTTGATTCATCTTTCATCATCTATGTACACCTTCCTGGTCTCTCTAACTCCATTCCTACTCTCATCGACTCTGGTGCCACTTCGAATTTCATTGATAGCTAATTCTCCTCTCATCCTGGTTTCTTATTTACATCGCTCCGTTCGCTGATCACTCTCTCCCTTTTTGATAGGAAACCAGCCACTGCTGGTTTTATTCACGAATATCTAGATACTAGTCTCATATTCAGCGACTCCTCTTTGCAGGACATTTCGCTACTTGTCACCCCTTTGCCCACTCCTATTTTCGAATCCTTCTGGTTATGAACAGACATTCGATGTGGATGGCGAACCATTACTTTCCTCAAAACTCGTCCCCGCCTTCCTTGGGGTGTCACCTCTTCGCCCACTCCTATTCCGAATCCTTCTGGTTACGAACAGACGTTCAATGTGGATGGCGAACGATTACTTTCATCCAAACCCATCCCTGCCATCCTTGGGTTACATCCCAAACATGGCAATTGGACCACTCTCGTACATCTCTGTCATTCCACCAGGTGTCACTTCTTCACCAACTCCTATTCTGAATCCCTCTGGTTACGAACAGACGTTCGACGTGGACAGCGAACAATTACTTCCCTCAGTAAAGCTTATTGAGAATCACTCCTCTGAGTCCTCTGTATCGCTGCTCAATACTCATCCCCGCCATCCTTGGGTTACTTCCTGAACACAGCGATTGGACCACCTTCTTACATCCTAGTCCTTCCACCAGATGTCACTTCTTCACCCACTCCTATTCCGAATCTTTCTGGTTACATACAGACGTTCGACGTGGATGGCAAGTCATTACTTCTCTTGGCCAAGCCTATTGGCCGAAGAAGAAAGTATAATAGAAAACAAAACTATTCGATCAAAAACAGCACCCAACCCCATTCTGAACCATCCTCACCCATGTACACCATGTATCGATTCACTACGCAAAAACCACTCCCGACGCCAGGTGTGATGGTCTGAACACCTGTCAGGATTCAACTACATCACTCCCTACCAAAATGGGCAACTCAGCATGAAGCCTGATGCATTGACCGGTCGGGGTGACGTGTATCCTAAAGGGGGAATGGTGCTTGCGCATTGGTGAATCCTCACAACTTCCACTCAAGAGACCAGGCGATGCCTTCTCGCCACCCCCACATCCAAACGAAATTGACTCCCACAACGAATACGAACACACGAAAATCCTTGAGAGTCATATTCGCCAAAGGAGGCTGGAGTACTTAGTAGAGCAGACAGGATATGAGCACACTCCCAAGGCTATGTCTTGGGAACCCTCTTCAAATGTGACTAACTTGGCTTGCAGACTTGCCGAATTTCACACCAGGTATCCGAAGAAACCAAAGGTTTAGGACCTTGTACAACTCCAAGAAATGCTTCTATGTTCAAAATAATTCTAAATAGACCATTCTACTTCATTAATTTCCTAATCGTCACCTGGACTCCCTCTAGTTCTAAAACAGCTCCATTTAATTCGTTCAATTTCACCGACACATTCCTCATCAGATCTTCCGACCTCTCCACCAGCTTTTCCACCCTTTCCTTGGTGACCAGCATGGAGTTCGGGTGCCTTTGAAGGTATCTGGAGATCAGCCGAAAATGACAATGAGGAAAATAGAAGGGACTTACCAAGAATACCCTTCAAAGAGATCAACGATGAGCCCCCAGTTGACCCCTTATCCTTCGCCTTCCCTTTTGCCTTGGTCTTCATGCCCCACTCCCTCGCCTCAGCCTCCCGACCATCCTTCTCTGCCTTCACTTCATAATCTGAACGAGGGACCAACACTTCACATGAGTTCGAACGATGAAAGGAAGACTCGAAAAAATATTTGCTTACCCTCTGGCGACACACAGGCCTGGCGATCACGGATACATCGCCCACACATTTTTCCCACCAGCACACTACGTGTGTGGTTGTAGCAGAGACATCTCCCGCACTTCGCTGACTTGATCACCAACTTGGGCTATGGCGGGGACTTCGGTTAACTCTGCGAACATCTGCAAAAATGATGGACACTTACCCCAATGTAAATCATCCACCCTAAGAGATAGGCATGGTCAGGGTACCCTTGCTTCACCACTGATTGCGGTACTGTCATGACACATTTATTTCCTATACTCAGATGCCCTGATCGCCCTCGCCATGTTCGGCAACCGATCTTCGCTGTTCACACCATTTACCATAGCCATGCCGTCAAAGCACGATCGACATCTTTGGACTGACTTGGCAGTCATCGCTGGGCCTATCACCTCCTCTGCTCAACCCTCTTTCGATGATGTTCCTATGATCAGATTGCCATGACTTGTGTATTTCCTGCACCTTGTTATCCCCATTTCCCCTTTCGCCACTCCTCCCCCGTGTTCGCTTGGCTTCACCCTCCACCTCGACCACTCCTCCCCTATGTCATCTCCGTTCGCCCTTCCTCGCATTTCGCCGAACAGCCATTCGCTGCTCGCATCATTCGCCAGCAGGCACACCATCAAATCACGATCAATATCCCTACCCGGCATGATGGCTCGTCAGTAGCTCCATCAGCTTCTCGGTCCAACCCCCTTTTGGTGTTCATATGAGCAGGGTGAGTTTGTGGGATGTCCTACCTGTAGGTCGTGTGGGATCAACCCAGCAGATGAAGAACCCGTGCAGGGTGGTGTATATGCTGGCCCCAAGACATGATTTCGTACATAGGTGCCTTCGCCACCTTTACTCTCCGTCATTTCATGTTCGCACTCTTCCCTCACTCTATTGTATGTTTATTCCATCTACTTATTATCATGACTGCGCACCCCTATCCAACCCTGACTCACGACGACCCCTTTCCTATTTGCTGATACCTTACGAGCATTCGATATAAGTAGTTTACATTTGCATGTATATTCTCCAGTTCAATTATCATACGTCGTCCATCTTGTGCAAACTTGACCTCACTGTGATCATCGTTTTGGGGCTTCTCCTGGAGATTTCTATCTTCAACCAGAAGAGGACTTAGGCATCACTGGTGAGTTCTCATACTTCATCTTCGTTACCTTAGCCTTCAAACTATTTTCTGTGCTGACGGTGAAGGGCTCCGAAGGAGCACCTTCGCCGGCGAAGGGATTGTCGCTACTTAGACAACCCTTCCGTGAGACCTTGCACGTTACATCGTCAAGTGCCATGGGCTATTTCGCTACGATTGTAGATAGGGCGAGCTCTGCTTGGGCAGCCCTCTTATCTTGTGAACATTTATTGGTTCACCTATTCGCCGAATGGCCTACTTATTCGCACAAGTCATTCAGGCATTCGCTGTGTTCACTAATACACGATATTAACGCCTAAAAACCAATCTTGACAGGTACCTTATCCGCCTCGGCAACCTGCGCATTCAAGCGGCCCCTACGACGTGGTGCAGGAGTTGGCTCGACGGTGATGATCTCTGGAGAAGGACTCCGAGCAGGTTCCGAAACAGGTTGTCGAGAACCGAGCTCCATCCAGGCCTTCTTCAATGTCGGGGTGTCTTCACCTTCATCATCGGACAACAGGAACATCGGTCACCGCTTCACACGCACAGCCTGCACTGTGGACTGTGGTCAGGGTGATTCGGGTGACACAGCGAGAGGCTCAACCACAGGAGCGGAATCTTCACCGAAGGTCTAGTTAGATGGGTTAGCAGGCAGAAACTTGTCACGTACCTTCGGGCTCCTTCACAGTGCTCCCCTCGACCTCAGGCTCCTTCACAGCGCTCCCCCCTACCTCAGGCTCCTTCGATGGACGTCCCAATGCTGTGGGACCAGGGACCAGGTTCATCTTGACATCGAGGAATGCTGGGTTGACTGTAAAAGCCAAACTTCCGAGCCACTCCTTCACTCCCTTCACCTCCTTCACCAAGTCGTCCACATCCGATGGACATTCGAACCCAGGGTTGACAATTGCTTCTACCCGCAATGCAGTCCGAAGCTCGGCCTGCAATCAAGGGGTTAATGAACACTCTATATGGAGACTACCTTACCTGGATTCCCTCAGCCTCGACAACCCACTGCTCCACCTCCTCACGCAACTCTCCCCGAAAGTCAGGACGGACCTTCAGGACCGTCTGTGTTCACTCAAGGATCACTGAGAAAGAGATGGTCGCCATAAGGGCTTGAATGCTGGGATGGGCCCCGTAGCCTCATGCCGCAACACCTTTTAAGCCCAGGGCAGAGCCATGCATAGACCATGCAGTGAGATAGGGCCCAGACCTCAGAGATCCCATTGGATTGGAGGACCCATTACGTCCTTGCGCCCTTCCCCCCATCCCAGACCACTGCGTCGTTGGACTCTGAAGCTAGGAGGGGGATACTGTCATGACTCATTTATTTGTTGCATCCAGTATCTCCATTTTCCCTTTCATCACTCCACTTCTATGTTCTCTCCGTTCACTCTTCACCGAATTTGCCGAACGGTTATTTGCTATTCGCATCATTCGCCAGTAGGCACGCCATCAAACACGATTGACATCCTTTACCCAGCTTGATGGTTCATCACTGGTCCCATCATCTTCTCGACTCAACCCCCTTTGGGTGTTCCTATGGCCAGAATGCATTTGTGGGACGTCCTACCCGTAGATCGTGTGGGATCAACCAGCAGACCAAGAGTCCATGCAGGGCAACATGTATGCAGGCCTTAAAGTGTGTTTTCTTGCATGGGTACCTTTATCCTCTTCCCCTCCATTGTTTCATGTTAACACTCCTGCCTTCCTCTATTGCATGTACGTTTCATCTATTTGTATCCTGATTGCGCACCCCTGTCCAACCCTGACTCATGATGGCCTCTTTCCTATTCACTGATATCATATGAGCATTAATATGAGTAGTTTACATTCACATGTATATTCCCCAGTTCAATTATCATATGTCTATCTTGTGCAAAACTTGACCTCACTGTGACTATCATCTTGAGCCCTCTTCTATAGACTACCATCTTCGACCAGAGGAGGACTTAAGCACCACTGGTGAGTTTTCGTACTTCACCTTCACTACCTTAGCCTTCGTACTATTCTCGGTGCTGTTGGCGAAGGGCTCTCAAGGGGCACCTTCGCCGGTGAAAGGATTGTCACTGCTTGACAACCTTTCCATGAAACCTTGCACGTTACATCGTCAAGTATCACAGGCTATTTCGCTATGACTGTAGATAGGGTGAGCTCCGTTCGGGCAGCCCTCTTACCTTCTGAACATTTATTGGTTCACCTTATTCACCAAATGGCACACTTCTTCACACAAGCTATTCAGGCATTCACTGTGTTCACTAATACACAATATTAACGCCTAAAAACCAATCTTGACAGTAAAAGAATACACAAAGTAGGGATTCCAAGGGAATCCAGGTTGGGGCCAAGGTACTCTGCTGGGAGGTGGTGGAGGAGGGCCAGGAGGTCCGGGGGGGCCCGGGAGGTCCAGGAAACCCAATCGGAGGTGCTCCGGGATAGGGAAATGGTGTCGAAGCCTTCCAGCTGCCGCATGTATACCGTGTCTTCTAACTTCCCATTTAGGTAGGCCCCTTCAACATCGACTTGTCGTAACTCGAGGTTGTACTTGCACACGAGGGCGAGGATGAGTTGGATGGAGGTCAGTCTGATGGTGGGGAATAGGTCTCCTGGTAATTGACTCCTGGGACTTGTGAGTAGCCCTGTGCGATGAGCCGTGATTTGAACTTATCAACTTCCCCTGCATTGTCCCTTTTTACCCTGAATGTCCATCTGCTCCCTACTATGTTTGCGTCTAACGGTTTTTCCACCAGTTCCCACGTGTCGTATCCCATCAGTGTCTGGTATTCGTCCTCGCAGGCCTTCCTCCACCTCTCTGCATTTTCTGATCTCTCGCTTCTTCGTAGCTCCCTGGTTCGTCCTCTGCTAGTACCACAAATTCCCTTTCGCTTTCTTCCAACTCCTTTCTCCCATATGCCATGGCTGCTATCTCTGTCAGCAATGCCGTGTGTCTCTTGCCCCTCCCGTACTTAGTGTTTGATGTGTTCATCCACAGTCCCTTGGAAAAATCCTTCGGTGCCCTATCTTCTTCTTCCGCTACCTCTTCGCTGAATTTTGCCTCTCTGTTACATTCTTTTCCCTCATCTCTAGATTCGGCTTCTGTGTCGAAGCCCTCCGCACGTGACTGCCACCTCCCTTCCTCCAATGGGTCTTCTGCTTCCTCCCCCTCTTCTTCAAAACCCCACGAGTTATTTTGCATCAATGGTGGTACCTCGTCATCATCCTCTCACCCGTCGTCGTCTTTCACTTCAGGATGTCAGATGCAGGTGGTGGTCTTTCGGTCGAGTACCCACAGGGATGGGGTGTTGTCGTCATCAATAGAGTGTATGGTGCTTCGTTCCACGTGCTTCAACTCGTCGAAGATTACATCTCTGACTTTTATTAGCATTTGGGTGCGTGTGTCAGGGGACACCCTGTTTTCCATTTCCAGTTCCGACACCACACCCAGTTCCGACTCCATTTCCGATTCCATCGCCGACTCTGCCTTCGGAAATGATTCCACTTCTGGAAGAACTTCCACCAGTTCTGTTCGCTTTGCCAATTCCACTCCAATTTCCAACTTCCGCTCTCCAAACAGTGTCGGAAGTCAAGCGACTCGCATAATAGGTGGCATCAAGGGTCGATCCAGGGTCAGGGAGGCCAGGGGGATGCAGGGTTGATGGCAGGTGCCAAGTGTTGTCCCTGGCTGCGCATCGTAGTATAATACGGGCTTGCTGATATTGGGGGTCCTTAGACTTTTCTCTTCGGATTTCCCCTTGTCAGGTGAGAATCCCCTCTCTTGTATACTCTGTTCATTTATATATACTTCGGATTTCCCCTTGTCAGTTGTGTGGTAGTGTGATCTCCACAGCCAGCTAGGGTTTCCCTTACAGCGTGGGACCCACACTTTGTATTCCTTCGAGTCGTCAAAGTATCCGACGAATACTCCCTCTACTGACTTGAAGTCCCCTTTCTTTCTAGTGGCTTTGGGTGTTAGTGCCCAACACTTGGATCCGTATACGCGTAACCAGTCAAGTGTCGGTTTGGATCCCCAGAGTGCCTCATATGGGGAAGTGCCGAGTCTGTGATGTAGTAAGCGGTTTTTGACACAATTCACCATGTGGATTCCTGACACCCAGAATCGGCTCGACAGGTTTGCATCGTGTTGTAATGTGAGTGCTCCCTCCTGGAGGGTCCTGTTGTATCTCTTGGCTATGCCGTTGTGTTCAGGTGTGTGAGGGGTCGTTGTCTCATGTACAATGCCAAGCCCACTGCATATGTTTGTGAATTCCTTCCCCACGTACTCTCCCCCATTGTCCGTTCGTACCCTCTTCGTGTCCTCCCTCTCTGCTTCCTCAACCATGCTACATATCTTCTGAATGAGTCAGTGATCGTGTTGCATTCCTTGTTCTTTAGGAACTCAACACTGGCGTGTCTCGTGGCGTGGTCGATCCAGGTAATAAAGTACTTGTATCCTCCAATAGACATGTCGAATGGGCCGCATATGTTGGATGATACTATGTCCCCTGTGCTCTCTGGGAGTTCTTCGGTATGCTTGAACAGAGAACGTGTGTGTTCGCCGAAGGGGCAGTTGGTGCAGGGGTTCAGCTTTTGTTCTGTGTCAAGTTTGGGGAGTCCTATACCAGCCTGTTTCTTCTGCATCTTTTCGATCATCGATATGGTGGCGTGTGCTAATCCGTGGTGCCACAGGGTCAGCTCGTCAGGTTCGTTCGAATAGACCGCGATCTCTGGCTCTGTCTTCATTGATGGGTGTGCCATGTAGGAGAAGACGTTTTTTACTTTTGTCCCCTTCATGATGACTTCTTTGCCCATAAGGAGCGACGTATCTGTTTTGCTGAAAACAACGTCAACGTCAGCTGAGGTCATATGCCCTACTGATAAGAGGTTGGCGTTCAGTTTTGGGACATATATGACGTCCATCAGGGTCAGTTCAAGTGGTGGTAGTTGGAGGTGCGTATCACTTTGGATTGTGATTCGGATTGTTCCCCTTTGATCTGCCTTGAAGGAATCCCCACTTGACGTTTCGATCGAGATTGTGGCAGTGGGGTGTATTTCTTCGAAGAGGCCGATGTTTCTGCATAGGTGGCTCAACATGCCTGAGTCGATGAGCCATATGTGTACGTTGTCTCGGATCACAGATAGTGCTGATGAGTCAGTAGACAGGGTCATGATGTTTGGTATTTCCTCGATTTGTGCTAGCATGACGATGTCTTTCCTCGGTATGTTTGCGAATCTGGCTGAGTCGGTGTTTGCTGATTGTTGTTGTTGGGGGTGTGGAGTCGGTCTTCCCTGGCTGTCTCGATCGATCCTGCCGGTTCCTTCTCCCTGTACATTCCCCCCCTTCTCCATGTTTCCTGATTCCCTAATACTCTCCCAGGTGCGTAGCATCTGGCGGCCGAATGGTTGGGTTTGCCGCAGTTGTTGCAGAAGAAGCCCGTTCCTGCACTGCTCTGTGGCTGTGGGTATCAGTTCTGATTCTGGTGAGTGAACGCTGGATTGCCGAATGATCTGTTGGCTTGGTAGCTTGTTCTCCTTGGTGGCATGTGTCAAGAGTGGTTTTTAGGCGTTAATATTGTGTATTAGTGAACACAGCGAATGCCCGAATAACTTGTGCGAATAAGTATGCCGTTCGGCGAATAGATGAACCAATGAATGTTCACAAGGTAAGAGGGTTGCCCGAACGGGGCTCACCCTATCTACAGTCGTAGCGAAATAGCCCGTGGCACTTGACGATGTAACGTGCAAGGTCTCACGGAAGGGCTATCTAAGTCTCGACAATCCCTTCGTCGGCGAAGGTGCTCCTTCGGAGCCCTTTGCCAACAGCACAGAAAATGGTTCGAAGGCTAAGGTAACAAAGATGAAGTATGAGAACTCACCAGTGATGCCTAAGTCCTCTGCTAGTCGAAGATGGAAATCTCCAAGAGAAGGCTTAAAACGATGACCACAGCGAGGTCAAATTTGCACAAGATGAACGACATATGATAATTGAACTGGAGAATATACATGCGAATGTAAACTACTTATATCGAATGCTCGCAAGGTATTAGCGAATAGGAAAGAGGCCATCGTGAGTTAGGGCCTCATAGGGATGCGCAGTCATGATACTAAGTAGATGGAATAAACATACAATAGAGTGAGGGAAGAATGCGAACATGAAACGATGGAGAGTAAAGGGGGCGAAGGCACTTATGGACAAAACCATGTCTTGGGACCCGCATACATGCTACCCTGCACGGACTCTTCGTTTACTGGGTTGATCCCGCACGACCTATGGAAGGGACGTCCTGCGAACACACTTTGGCCATACAAACACCCAATGGGGTTGGATTAAGATGATGATGGGGTTAATGATGAACCATCATGCTGGGTGACTGGTATTGATCATATTTGATGGCGTGCCTGCTGGAGAAATGCGCGAGGAGCGAATAGCGGTTCGGAGAATGGGGCGAACAGCGGGTAGAGTGGACATGGAGGGGGAGTGGTCAGTGGGTGCGGCGAACTCTGGCGAAGATGCTAGGGAGTGACGAGGGGGAACATAGGGGTAGTGTGGTAGGAGAAATAGACCGGTCATGACAGCGTGGAACGGGCGACAAAGGCCATGGCTGCTTGCGTCGACATTTCGACTGCCCCCAGGTCTGCCTTGTGTGCTTCTAGCCTTACTTCAATGTCGTCCGGGTCTGTGGCGATCATTTGTATCGTCTGAGCGATGGGTCTCCAGGATTCGGGGATGTTTCTGAGGATAGTAGCCGTGTGAGTAGAGTTAGCTATGATTTCTCCCATTTTAGCTAACTGGCTTCTATATTCCTTCATCACGGTGAGGTACGCCAAGACCGACTGTCCCTCGGTCATGTGATAGTTTTCGTACCTTGTTCTGACGATACTTATTTTGCTAGAGTCATTCAATTCAAATTTCCTTGTGAGTATCCTCCATGCTTCTTCACATTTATCCGTAGAGTCAATCACCGTCTGGAGCTCCAGTGATATGCATAGGAGTATCTGACTATAGGAGGTGTTGTTCCTGTCGTCCCACTCATCTTGGAGCTGTTGTAGGGTGCTGCCGCCAGTTCCGGTGTTGACTAGGGTCTGTTGGTTAGCTGCAGTGGGGTAGGGGTCCATACCAGTGATGATTTTATGCAGTCCTCTGTCCCTAGCCGTTGCTAACAGTTCCCTCTTCCAGGACATCCTATTTTCTTTTCCCAGCTTGGGTTTGATATCACAGAACTTGTGGATATCGTGTTTCGGCGTGATGTGTGCCCGGGCTGCTGCTTGAGCCATGGTAAGTCAATGAGACTCTTAATCTGTGAAGAATAAGAGTATCTAAGGAGTTTTGTTTTAATAGGATTGTGATTCAGACTGGAAGTAAAGTCGAATCAAGTGTGAGAGTGTAGTGAGAAAAGATAGTCTGCACGGTGCTTGTGCGCAGTAAGATAGAGCCTTCACGCAACTCATGCGTCTTGAAGAATTGGCTTGTATAGGTGACAAGTGAGTGCAATTGACTGGTTCTCTAGAGTACACACAATCGCTATTTAACTGTTGTGTGTAGTGATCTAGTATGAAAGAGATGCGACCGGCGCGAGTAGGTGCGTGTGTGAGATATGGACTAGGGGATTTGTGGTACCGGATGCTGCGGTTTCTACATGTCCTACCGAATGAGAGAGAGATCGTGAGGAATGGGTGTTAGGGATGTGTGTTAAGATAGAAGGAGTGGATCAGAAATGGGTGGCGCAATGGAAGGAAAAGATGGAAAGAAAATTAGAAAGAGATGTGCATACGGCAGGCTAGCTATCGTGCCACTCCATGGATCAGGTGGTCTCAGGCTCGGGGATGGGTCTGCGGCTCGCTGCATCGACTGTTGATCTGCGGTTCTGTGCATGGATGGGATCGTGTGGGTACGCATGGGTTTAGGAGGTCGTGTGTGGGCTGGTGGGGATCAGGTGGCTGGTGCGGGTGTGTGTATGCAGTGTGGGTCAGAATGTGAGTGGAGATGGCGTCGGTGGGTTGGTTTTTGTATGTGATAGTAGTGGATTTGTGACAGAAGCAAGTATGGACAATAACTCTACTATATTATTATATATGGTTGATAGATCTGATTAGAAGGTATGTTTAAAATAATATAGCATGTACAGTACAAAGATATATAGCTATTGATGTTTAAACAATAGGGTATAGACTCTTTCCTGGGGGAGCTGCAGACTGTGAGAAAGAACTTTAGGCCTAGGATTAAGCATGCCTTACAGGTTCTGGCAACTGTCTCAATTGTGATATATTTTATGAAATACAGATAGATTAGCTATATATACATATATATGATAACTATAAACATCTGTCTAAGCTGCACATGGTGTTCAACCCTGTGCTCCAGGGGCAGGGGTGGGGGCCACAGGGGTGCAGGAGGCTGGGGGGAAGGGTGCAGTGGTTGCTGTAAGGGCAACCCTGGCTGGTTGTGGAGATCACACTACCACACAACTGACAAGGGGAAATCCAAAGTATGTATAAATGAATAGAGTATACAAGAGAGGGGATTCTCACCTGACAAGGGGAAATCCAAAGTATGTATAAATGAATAGAGTATACAAGAGAGGGGATTCTCACCTGACAAGGGGAAATCCAAAGAGAAAAGTCTAAGGACCCCCACTGTCAGCGAGCCCGTATTATACTACACTGCGCAGCCAGGGACAACACTTGGCACCCACCATCAACCCTGCACCCCCCCTGACCTCCCTGACCCTTGATTGACCCTTGATGCCACCCATTACGCGAGTTGCTTGATTTCCAACACTGTTCCGAGAGTGGAAGTCGGAAATTGGAGTGGAACTGGCAAAGCGAACAGAACTGGTGGAAGTTCTCCCAGAAGCGGAATCAT